>JARQOC010000004.1:24041744-24079685 GCA_033576535.1 Allobates femoralis | reverse complement strand
ATCAGGATGGGGCATTACTACAAGAAGGGGACCAGGATTTATATAGCGCTATTAATTCCATAGCACTTTACATACATCAGTAATGCTGTCCCCATTGAGGCTCATAATCTATACATCCTATCAGTATGTCTTTGCAATGTGGGAGGAGACCGGAGTGCCCAGAGGAAACCCACGCAAACATGGGGAGAACATACAAACTCCTTGCAGATGTTGTCCTTGGTAGGAAATGAACCTATGACCCCGATGCTGCAAAGGCTGCAATGTTGAGCCACTGTGCTGCTCACAAGGATGGGACATTACTACAAGATGGGGACCAGGATAGGGACAAAAGTACAAGATAGTGATTTATGCATATAAAATAAGCAAGACAAACATGTTTTAAAAAATGATGAATAAGGGGAAAAAAACTTAAATCTTAGAAACATTGCTCATAGCCAGCTCACTAACAGATTCTCAGTTAACTCATTCTGCAGACACTTACAGAATGTGCAACTGTCACGCCACGGACTAGGGAGCGTCCAGACGCAGTGCATGACAAGGTCACACCGTCAAACAGTGTCCGGCGCTCAACACAAAACTACTGGCAGGGGAAACACCGGTGGGGGGACAAATACAATCGAGAGCCCTGCTTGTAGGGAATTGGGGGAAAGGAGACCTCCTGCACTCACCTGCGACTGTACCCTGAACTCCCTACCATCCCTATACGGGTTCTTTCACCCTGTCGCCGAGCAGGATACCTAGTCCCTCCCTGGCCCTGATGATAACCCTCAATTGGGAGATTGTCGGTGGGAGCACTAGTCCCATCCGCTGCACTAACAACAACAGGGAAGGGGAGACAGACAGGGAAAACAACAAGACAAATTCACACCTGCTTCCACACTCCTAGGTAGCAGACAGCTTGGCAATGGTCAGCTTCTCCAGACTAGCTCCTTCACCTAAGATAGCCGGGCCAGCAATAAAGTTCAATCACCAACAAGGAATGCTGGATCATGTGATTATATAAAGGAGTTGGGAGTGATCACAAAGTAGCCACACTTGGAAGGAGAACTACAGAGCATTGCAGCAACAGACACTGACATTAACTTCTACACTGGCAAAGGAAAGAAACACGTTTATGTTGAAGCCTTAATACAGAAAGGAGACACAGGCTCCAGACCTGTCACAGACTTGCGACAACAATCAAGAGGCAAAAGAAGGGAAACAGTGCCAAATTTTTAATGAAATTCAATTACAAAAATTATTTTTAGATAAAAATATAAACCTTTATGGAAGAAAAAAAATGTTTTCCCCTTCAAGGTGCACAACCCCTTTTATCATAAGTAAACTTACATTTTCTAATCTGAATACCTTACGCCCCAGAGCCCCATAGTGTTGTGTTGGTGTCCGGAGTACTGGAAAGAATGGACAGAAACAATAACGTGAAAAATAAAAATAGAAATACATTTAAATAAAAATATAAATAAAAAAAGTAAAAATAGAAAATAATAATAAATAAAAAAACAATAAAAAATAAATATGAAAAAATAATGGAAAAAGATAGAAAAAAGAAAAAAAAAAGAAGAAAGACGGAAAAAGGGCATAAATAGAGTGGCTTATGGATAAATAGGTAAAGAAAAGATAGAGGTGGAATGAGATGCCAGTAAAGACTCAGTGATGTAAGAAAGACTCATAATCTGGGATGGGCTATGAATAGGGATGAGCGAGTATACTTGTTACTATTCGGTACTGGTTGAGTAGTACGGTACTCGGGCTACTCGTTACTCCGCAAGTTTCCTTGTAATTACTCGCTAGGAGTAACGAGTACAATGTAAGTCAATGGGAAAAGTGAGTAATGTCTCTGCTGGACCATACACTGGGGGCTGAGGAAAAGGCTGAAATGGGGCACGATTGTTTAAAAGCCGGCAGTACAAAAGCCGCCAGCTTTTAAATAATCATTCAGCTCGATCCTCCACCTCCCATCCCGATCCTCCGCTCCCCCCGCCAATCCCACCCCGATCCTCCGCTTTCCCCGCCAATCCCACCCCGATCCTCCGCTCCCCCCGCCAATCCCACCCCGATCCTAAATTAGGACTTCCTGTTCTGTGCTGCGCTCCGTGCTCCCTGATGCCCCCTCCCCGCTCCCTGGTTCTGCACTCCCCGCCCGGCCCTAGCTTAGGATCGGATGGAGAGGCGACAGGGGAGTGAGGAGGGGACATCGGGGACCCCGTACACCGAAAGCCAGTGGTGAAGTCTTTTCACTGCCTGCTTTCCCGCCGGTTATTTCAAATGATCAGCTAATGCACATCATCTGTAGTAGCCGCGGTGATGTCAGGGTTCATGTGAGTTCATAAAGCATGAACTCATATGAACTTTCCCACAGCCACCCAGCGCACAGCTCAACTCGGGTTCTCTACCAGAGATGTAGTTGAGGTAAAGAAGAAAACTGGATTGGACTACGTTGGACAGAAGATTATTTTCTTAATAAACATAGAGTCTCTAAGTGTTGTTTTGTTTTTTTTATAATAAGACTTTTTTTCTCTGTGTTGTGTTTTTTTTTTAACACTTTAATAGAAATTCATGGCGGTCATGTCTAATATTGGCGTGACCCCATGAATTTCGGGCTTAGGGCCAGCTGATAATACAAAGCTGGCCCTAACCCCTTTATTACCCGGTGAGCCACTGCACCAGGGTCTTGGATGAGCTGGGTACAGCGCCAAAAAATGGCGCTTCTATGAACGCGCCATTTTCTGGGGTGGCTGCGGACTGCAATTCGCAGCAGGGGTCCAGAAAGCTTGGGCCACCCTGCGCTGTGGATTTCAGCCCCCAGCTGCCTAGTTGTACCTAGCTGGACACAACAATCACGCAAAGATGGCGGGGGGTAGCGGAGGATCAGGATGGGAGGCTGCGGGAAAGTGGAGTGTCGAGCCTACTGGGACGAGGGTACTCGGTACCGGACCGTGTCTGCTTCTGGGGAATGTCACACGTGGTCCTGATCCGGACCGTGTCCCGGGCCCTGGCAATAATAAGGGTGTATTTACAGGGGATAATGTCAGTCATGATGCCACCCACAGTGTGTGGTCAGTAGTGGGGCCACTGCTGCCGCAGAATCTCCGGGGATGATGTGCTGGCAGCTAAGTTGGAATAGTTCCCCGTGGGCAGAACTGGGTTCCTCGGGGCAGTGATGATAAAGTCTATTGTCTAGTGTGCAGGCCTTGTGCTGAGTGTAGTACACTTTCTGTCCAGATGCTGCAGAAATCCTCCCTCGGTGTTAGAGCGGACAAGCTGTGGCTCTTCAGGCGGGGATCTTCTGCAGACCTGTGTGGAGGGAGTCATATGCAGGCAGAAACATACGAGGGAGTCAGATTCAGGGTTCACCGTGTTTACTTCTCAAAGTTCTTTCTCAGTTCCAGTTCCAGTACAGTTCACAGTTTACACTCTTTACACGGGCACACTCTCCCCTTCAGGTTCCTTTACTCCCTGCAGCCAGGTTGCTCCTAGTGTGACCCCTCACTCTGTCTCTCTGTCCTTTCCTGGCTTTCAGTTCTCTCTCCCTTGTTCGCTTGGTGTGTGCGTGACTCTGGACAGTATGGCAGTGGCTCGGACTCCTGTGAACCCTCCGGGTTGCCACTGAGCCGCCTGTCCTTTGGGGTAGGGACCCTAACATGTAGCTGTGGTCCCCCGTCGGTTGTCTGGGGATGCCGGGAAAATCTGTGGTCCCCTCTAGAGCCGACACTCTACTCTCAGCCTAGCCTCCAATAGTCCTCAATGGTGATGCTCTACCAGGCTCCCTCTAACCATGTCTTCGGGTTCAATAGGAGGGCTACTCCGCCTGCAGTCTGCCGTCTCAGCCGTGGTTCTAGGACCCAGTGTCACTGGCCCTCTCGTCCCTCACACTCCTGGAGTGCTGGCTCCGGATAGGCTTTCTCTCTGTGGCTCACACTGGCTCTCCAGATTCTGCGCTCCTTCCACCCCTCTCTTCCAGGACATGTCCTTCTTTCTGTACTGTTCAGCTTACCTCGGCCTACTGACTCCTTTCTCCTCCCCCTTCTCTATATCTATCCTCTGTCACCTGACCTACTTGTTGGCCCACCCACTGTCTCTAAACCCACCACCCCTTGCCTGCCTAGAGTTCCCAGGCTCCAGGTTGGATGCTGCTTTCTACTGCTATGTGGGTTGTGTGGGCTATGAGGGTGTTGGTGTTCAACTGTCTTTCCTACCTTCCTGGCTGCAGTTCCCTTTGTGGCCTCCTGGACGCAGGGGCGCCACAGGAGGATGGGCTGAGTGATTGTTTAAATGCCGACGGCTTTTTACCACTAGCTTTTAAACAATCATGCACCCATTTCAGCCTCTTCCATAGCCCCAGACCCCTGTGTAGGGTCTAGCTGAGGAATTACTCGGCTTACTCGCTTCTCCCATTGACTTACATTAGACTCGCTACTCGTAATGAGTACCTGAGTATCGGGAGCTACTCGTTACGAGTATAGCGAGTCTGAATATTTCACTACTCGCTCATCCCTAGCTATGAATGATGCTGAAATTAGAGGAACAGAAAAGATGTACATTAAAACGCCTTATAACGATGAAAATGTTTCCTCTAAGGAGCCAGAAATATCTCTCTTCGTGCCCTACACACGTTAGCAAAAACTCATCCCATCTCAACAATTCTGGCAGGTTTCACCAACGATCTAAAGCTAATTGCGACCTCATGACTCCTCTCATGTCTACATTTCAACATGCCTGTTTTTATATTCGTTTCCCTTATTCCCTTTTTCCTGTTGGAACAAATGTGCGGGATTGGCTTTTTGGAGACACTATAGCAGATTTCCCAACTTTTCTGATTTTGAGAATCACATCCAGCTCTGAGAGAGAGTCATGTGCCACATCCAGCTCTGAGAGAGGGTCACGAGCCACATCCAGCCCTGAGAGAGGGTCGTGAACCACATCCAGCTCTGAGAGAGGGTCACGAGCCACATTCAGCTCTGAGAGAGGGTCACGAGCCACATTCAGCTCTGAGAGAGGGTCACGAGCCACATCCAGCCCTGAGAGAGGGTCACGAGCCACATCCAGCTCCGAGAGAGGGTCACGAGCCACATCCAGCTCTGAGAGAGGGTCACGAGCCACATCCAGCTCTGAGAGAGGGTCACGAGCCACATCCAGCTCTGAGAGATGGTTACGAGCCACATTAAGCTCTGAGAGAGGGTCATGAGCCACATCCAGCCCTGAGAGATGGTTACGAGCCACATTAAGCTCTGAGAGATGGGGAGGAGCCTCATTCCGCTCTGAGAGAGAATTATGTGCCACATCCAGCTCTGAGAGAGGGTCACGAGCCAAATCCAGCTCTGGGAGAGGGTCACAAGCAACATTCAGCTGTGAGAGAATATCACGAGCCACATCCAGCTCTGAGAGAGAGTCATGTGCCACATCCAGCTCTCAGAGAGAGTCATGTGCCACATCCAGCTCTGAGAGAGGGTCACGAGCCACATCCAGCCCTGAGAGAGGGTCACGAGCCACATCCAGCTCCGAGAGAGGGTCACGAGCCACATCCAGCTCTGAGAGAGGGTCACGAGCCACATCCAGCTCTGAGAGAGGGTCACGAGCCACATCCAGCTCTGAGAGAGGGTCACGAGCCACATCCAGCTCTGAGAGACGGTTACGAGCCACATTAAGCTCTGAGAGATGGGGAGGAGCCTCATTCTGCTCTGAGAGAGAATTATGTGCCACATCCAGCTCTGAGAGAGGGTCACGAGCCAAATCCAGCTCTGGGAGAGGGTCACAAGCAACATTCAGCTGTGAGAGAATATCACGAGCCACATCCAGCTCTGAGAGTCATGTGCCACATCCAGCTCTCAGAGAGAGTCATGTGCCACATCCAGCTCTGAGAGAGGGTCACGAGCCACATCCAGCTCTGAGAGAGGGTCACGAGCCACATCCAGCTCCGAGAGAGGGTCACGAGCCACATCCAGCTCTGAGAGAGGGTCACGAGCCACATCCAGCTCCGAGAGAGGGTCACGAGCCACATCCAGCTCTGAGAGAGGGTCACGAGCCACATCCAGCTCTGAGAGAGCGTCACAAGCCACATTCAGCTCTGAGAGAGGGTCACGAGCCACATTCAGCTCTGAGAGAGGGTCATGTGCCACATCCAGCTACGAGAGAGGGTCAAGAGCTAGATCCAGCTCTGAGAGAGAGTTACGAGACACATTCAGCTGTGAGAGAAGGTCACAAGCCACATCTAGCTCTGAGAGAGGGTCATCAGCCACATTTAGCTCTGAGAGAGGGTCAAGCTCACAGCAGTGACACGAAGAGCCATTATTACCAGTATAATGTAAGCCAAAGATTTTCCACATAAATCACACTGAGGCAGTATACCAACATCCAAGCGTTACTACCTTACCTCCATTCAGATCTGCTCTTCAATGTGAAGGTGCTCATAAATGTCTGTAGACCTTCTTGTTATAGCTGTTTGCTAGACTTGGTGCTTATGCCCCAAGCTGGAAGACATCTGTGCACCACACATCACAAGCCCACAAGCTACATGTGGCTCCCAAGCTCCCAAGCTATCATTTCATCATTATAACCTTGTCACCTGCTGTGCTTCAACTGTGATTGACAATATTGTTTTAACTTGTAGAGATGTTCCAAAATTCCATTATTCATTAATATTCAGGATTCAATCCAATGAGGCTGTGTTTTGTGTTGAGTTTCACTAACTGCTGAGTCACAGCAGGTTCACTCTTTACTGGGTGTTATTTTGCCTGTTACCCTTGTAACCTTTTGCATCAGCTATTTATACCTTCCTTTTCCAGTCTTTCCTGCTGGTGATATTCTGAAGTGGACCTTGCTTACATTTCCAGCAGTACTGCTGTTTGTTTATGCCAGTTAGTGAGAGACTAGTTTTTCTGCTGTCACTGCTTTATATGGAGTTTCAGTGAAGCTGTTCTGGGATTAGATCCCAATCTTTAGATAGTACAATCTAATTAAGGGAACTACTCTTTGAAGCATGTCACTTGAACTCCAAATAAAGGAAAATTACTTCAATGAACCTTCCGTCTGCCCTACAGCACTGACAATTCATCTAGGTGTCTAGCAGTGCCCTTGAGGTCGTTTTTTCTCTATATCTACTTTGTTCGCTTTACAATACCATAGTAATATGGGCTGTGTGGGTGCATTGACAGCAATTCTCTAACTAGGGATCCTGCAACTGGACATCATCAACGAAAACCCCCTTTTTTTTTCCATGTGTGAGGGACATTCAATCCCTTGGGAAAGTATTCCTAACCCATGAACTTTTCCACATTTTTTCACATTATACCCACATACTTAAATGTAATTTTTGGGGATTTTATGGGATACCAACACTAAGTAGCAAGTATGTGTAAAGTCTAAAGGAAATAACATGGTTTCCTAATTATTTTTAAAAATAGAAGTCTTAAAATTGTGATTGGAATTTGTATTCAGTTCCAGTGAGTCAATACTTTGTAGGATCACCTTTTGCTGCAAATACTGCTGCAAGTCTTTTGGGGAGGTTTCTACCAGCTTTGCTCATCTAGAGGTTGAAATTTTTGCCCATTCCTCTTTGCACACTAGCTCTACCCCAGTGAGATTTGATGGAGATGTGTGTAGTCAGCAAATTTCAAGTAATTTCACAGATTCTCAGCTACTGTTAACGGTGGAAGGGTAGAAAGCACTTCCCTGAAGACTGTTGACTCACCCAACCCCAGGGCCATGGGGTACTCGGAAACGGGTATCATTTCTGCTGGGGAGTCAAAGGGGTCGAGACCTGTCTTCCATGACCCCGGGAGAGTCGGTACACTATCTGGCTGGGGATCAGGTTCTGGGATGTGTTGGATGGGAATAATGTTTATAGGGGAATATTCATGATGCCACCTATGGTTCTCGGTCAGCATGGACCAACACTGCGGGTAAGACCTCTGGAGTTGTCGGCAGCCTGATGTCATCACTCCCCATAGGTGGAGTAGTACCCCGGGATAGATGTGTTCAGTTGAAAGAGTGTGTAAGGCCTTGTTTACGCTGGGCCTCTGTGTCTCGTTTGCGGTTGCAGTTGGCGGGTCTGCAGGAAGAATGAATCAGTCTCACACAACGTTGGATTTCTGTGCCCTGTTTACTCACTGAGGTTGCAACTGGCCACCGGGCGCTTCTCTCTACCAAGTCCAGTCTGGCCTGTCCACACAGAACTGGGATAGCTTGCCCAGGACCCCTTTGTGTGCATCTCCATTCTCTGGTCACTCTCCCAGCGCTACCTCTTCGCCTCTCCTGTCAGCGCCTTCGCAAACAGTGCCCCGATCGAGCATCCACGGGTCCTCATGGATGACTGGTACCTGTCTCCTCACCCTAGTTTGGCTGCCTTCTCAGCGGGTGCATGGGTTGTGGCCACCACCCTTGTAGACCTCGCGGCCTCCGGTTCAGTGGTTCGGGCATACAGCGTCCACGCCACATTCAGAGCCGGGTCCCTGGTTCTTGACTAACCCCTTCGTCCAACTATCTTAGTCCCGGATCTGGGCGCCCAGGCTGTTCTCACTCTGTCTGTGCCCCTGGGGTTCTCTCTTTTCTCACTTGGCTTCTGCTTGCTCCTCGCTCACTCACTAACTAACTTTCCAATGTCTGTTCTTCACATGTCCCTTTTGAGACTGGGCACCCCCCCCCCAGGTTTGCCCATGGTGCCCTGAGTCCAAGGGTGTGTGGGTATGTTTGGTGGGGGCCTGAGTTCACCATCCCATTTCCATTAGGACTGAGACATCACACCCGTTCATTGAGTGCAGTACCCCTTTGTGGCGACCAGACTGGTGGGGCGCCACACTGTCACATGAAGCAACCTCTTCTGTTTGTGTTTTTTTTCCAATGCATTTTACTCTTACCTGACAGTAGCTGTTAGGATAAAGAAATATTGGGCATGCCGTCCTCATGTGATATAAGGTGTCACCATAGATGTGTTTAGTAGTGGCTTATTCATCTTTACCTATGAGAACACATAGTATAATATAGTCTGAAGGCTTAACTGTGATGACTCAGCATCCAGCCACTTGTGTGGGATGAACTATTCTTAATCATGCTACACTTACTATTCCTTCTTTCTGCAAGTCAAGGGAAATGAACCATTGTTTCTTGTGAGACTTATATGGGGCCCCTTTTGTCTGGTGATTTGTGGAATGCCTGCTGATTGCATCAGCCCCCTGCGGTATACTAGACAGCATCATTCTGAGGACAATTATGCAGTCAGATGAACTAGTGAGCAATGAGTGAACAGCCATCTCCCACCAATCCAGTGGGGCACAATGCCCTGAAATTTTGAGCCGAAGGATATAAAAAGGGGCCTGCTCCCATGACCGGTGTGACTCGACAGGAACTCAGCCTTGGGAGCATGTTCCAGCTGATCTATTACAGACCTGCTCTACTGCTCAACACTGAGCCCACAATTCATTTGGAGAAGCCATCGTTGTTTCTAAAGACAGCCCGGCTAGAGGACGAGAGCACCTATATGACTCTCAAGTCAACACATAAGCTATTGGCTAAATTAGCATTCTGCTATCAACTGCCTAAGTTACATACAGGAATTATGTAGGGGCCAATCTTGCACTTAGACCCTGGATCCTAGGGGGTCACTAAAGGTCCCCATGGCCATATTAAAACACAAATACTATAAAAGTCACATGATTGTTGGGGAGCCCTGTTGGGTTTTTGCATTAGAGCCAACAAGGTTCAAGTTACAAAACTGGTTGCTGGTTCACCTATACTTTAGTCGAGTCTACCCTCCACCCCGGCAATACATAATCCACATGGTAAATGCACCTTTCATGATGGTAAAGTTGTTTTTTTTTAAATCTAATGATAATGACCTATTCTGGGGGTCTTTGTGCTGACATATCTGTCATCAGTTTTCCCACTAGCGCCCTTCTTGATGTTCTCCAACATGACGTTCCACCCGGGGATAAACATTAACGCCTGAGGACTAAAGAACAACCGCTCCATAAAGCTTCATTATTTCTGTTTTGCTGACTTCTGGATTTTTACACCAAGCAGTAGCATAGCGGCTCAGCAGACCACGATGGATGATGGATGAGATCCTCGGCAGGGAGCACCCCCCTCCTCATCTGCAAAGAATAATGGTTGATTTACTATGAAAACTCTAAGAAGAAAATAATTTACAATTTCTACTATGACTACTACTTGTTATGATTGTATAGTAACCCACATGAGATAATAGGTCTAACATTAAAAACCGCAACTGACCCAGCTACTTCCTGAACAGATGAAGGTTCCTAACCCCACAGTCAGTTGTAGCCCCTGCGCAAGCTAGAATGGCCCTAACCACAGACTAAGAGGAGACTACCGGACCTGGCTCTCTGAAAGGCTATTAAGCATTTCTCCTACCATTTAAGGTATAGGGGAAGTGCAGAGTGAAATATACCTGTAATGCCGCTCTGTTTGTACCTTATTTCCCTTGCGTTACTATGCATGTTCACGCTCTTACCCAATGCTCCTTCCCCCTATCCAGCTTGGATACTGTTATCTGTTACCTTTATGGATGCCCCTCAGTTCCTTGCAACGCTGCATAGCGGTACACATGTTGTGAGGTCCTCGGTTGAGCTAAATGACCACCCGTGTGTGTGGGCCCTGGCTGCCTTGCTGTGGAAGCTAACTGTAGGTTGTGAGGTCTTCTGCTGTGGAGCATGACTTTGCATGTGTAAGTGTGGCGCCCCGCACCGAGTGCGTCACAGGAGGGTATTGCAGCCACAAATGCAGCAGCAATATTCTCTGACCCAGCAATCACACAGTTAACTCAGAGATCCATACCCTACATGCATCACCTAGCACAGAGGGCCAATCAGGTCCTGGTGGGTGGAGTGTAAGGGTAGTGTGTAGTGGAAGTTTAGTTCAAGGAGAAGTTGTGAAGGGTCGGAGGTTGTAACAGCAACGTAGAAGACCTCTGCAGATTCCCAGCTCTGCAACCTAGGAGAGGGGGTTGCACAGTTCCGCGTGGCCCCCTGGCCACCTTCTACCGGCCATCTCCCTATCGTCACCCGGTTGAGCGCCATTACTCCCGGTGCATTACCAACCGAACTACGGGCATCAACATGCGGGTCCAAAATCATCCCGTGCCCATCTACAGCCGGTTTGCTGGTACCGAAGCTAGCAGCAGTTCAGCTCTGCTATGCGAACCAGAGGAGTGGAGGGACCGCTTTACAGGAGCACCCCACCATCGCCAAATCCAGTTGTCTAACCAATGGTGTACCCACCAAGGGACCCAAGGCTCCCCAAAGCATCCGGAACGTATACCCCGGATAGGGCATTCAAGCAGCCTCCCTGTACCCGATCTGGTATTCCTGGGCGACAACGGCACAGTACTTAGTTAGAATGGAGGAACACCGCGGATCTCTGAGAACACACTGGTCATTGCTGAGTACACCCGGTCCACTACCTACAAGCTGTATACCATGTACTGCCTGCTGGTTACAGTAAAGAACCCGTTACAGAGACTTACAGTGTCCGTCCCTTCTTATGAACTGCTTATCCGCATTAAGGTAACCGCAGCTGCCTCAGAACATCTTGTGCAGCTTCTGGCTCCAGGGATCACCGCTCAGCCTGTGGGGAGCGTTCCATCTTGCTGCTATCCATCCCCCGGAGGCCTCGCAGCATCGGTAAAGTTACCGAAACTCTCATAGGTGGCGTCACGACAAATCAACCCCTTAATCTCTTCCCACAAGACGTCTTCACTTTTTGATCTGTACCACCGGGCCCCACTACCGGCAGGCGCGGAACCCCGTGACAAGGAGGAAGAAGCAAACGCCTGTCTAAACCGGAGTCCCGGCCACGGTGAGTCATATCCAGGCTTGCACCACTGCCAGGTGCCCTAGGCATCAGTTCCTAAACTGGTATCCTGGATTCCTGTTTGTGCCTAGGGTGAGCACGGCCACACCTTCACCCCTTTTACAAGGGGCATTTAATTGCTGTCCCCAGCCTATTGCTGAGGGCAGCTCCTGTTTAAAGTTCCCTTCCCCTGTTCTGCATCACCAGAGCTTTGCATTATGTTTGTGAATCTAGCCATGTGTGTTAATCCAGCTTGCTGCTCCTGGTCAGCCTGTAATTCCAGCTCCAGTTCTGCCTGCAATCAGTTCTGTGATAGCCGATGTCTGCCTGTCTTTGTCCCTGGACCCCTCCTGTGTTACCCCTGGTACTAGCCTCCCTGCCTTGTCACTAAAATCCTTGTGTGCCTTATACCTCCTTAAACCTTACTGTGAGATTCCTGAATCCTGCACCTTGTGAATAAACCTCTGTTCGTCTCTTGAAGTTGGAGTCTGGTGTTTCTGCTGTCCTGCATTGTTACCACCTTGCCCACTTGCTCATCTGCCACAGGCCCCAATCACTGCCCTCCCCTAGTCTAGGTAGGCTCGGGTCCCAGCTGTGGTCCAGTAGGTCCACATACTATTACTACCTTGGTTGCATACCCCATATCGCCATTGGCCAAGCTGCGTGGGAGCGTAGGCAAGAGTGCTGAGAAAGAAAAAGATCTCAAAGTGAGTAAAAACAACCAAAATGTCACTTCAATGAGGAAGTGGACGAACTCTAGTGCCACCCAATAAAGGTAGGAATCCTAAAAGTCATAATCGACTCTTTAACAAGCCTTTTAATATGACTTAGGATTTGTGCCAGATCAGATCCCCGAGCTGCAGATGCTGCGTTTCGGGGTGACTGACCCTCATCAGTGCAGAGTGTGGGATTCTGATCTGGCTGTATGAGAGGCTGAGAAGAGGTCTGGAGGAACAGCTATTCTCCTCATGTAGAGGAATTTGTTCATGGAGAGGGTACTGATCTGGCACAAATCCTAAGTCATATTAAAAGGCTTGTTAAAGCGTTGACTATGACTTATAGGATTGCTGCCTTTATTGGGTGGCATTAAAGTTAGTCCACTTCCTCAGTGAAGTGACAATTTGCATATTTCCCAGAGGAGCATTGCGGTTATAAGTCTCCGTATCAGCTTATCTGTCTCTTAATGCCGGCAGGCAGATTCCTCTCCATGGGGAGAATAGCTAGTTCCCCAGACCTAAAAACAACCATGAATTCAAAGTGGAAACATAAAGTACTTACTGCAATAAAGGAAATTCCACCTACTTTCTAATTACAATAAGGAGCAGGCTAGAGAACAGTGACAGCAGAGAAAATAACCCTAGTTGGTCTCCTACTGACTGGCAAAACAAACAGCAGTATGACTGGACTTCCAAACAGGACTCACTTCAGAATATCACCAGCAGGAAAGACCAGCAAGGGTAAGGAATAAATAGCCGCACGAAAAAAGTAATTGGGCAGATAAAATAAACAAGTAGAAACAACTGCCAAAAAAGACTAAAGCAAGGGTAAAAGGCAAAAATCACCCAGACAAAGAGTGAACCTGCTGAGGCTCAGTTGATAGGAAGGCTGACCACAAAACACAGGCTCAATGGTCAAGTCCTGAAGTATGACACAACTACTTGTATTCCGGCTGGTCCGATGTTTCTTTCATTATGATATACTGTATTGTAATTCTCATCTATAGAGGGCCTTTGCAAGATTAAAAAATTGTGCATACCAACAATAGAAGTGCTAACTTCATACATGCCCGACACCTTGGTATCTTTGCACTTTCCTCCCCCTACGCAGTTGCCATTTTGTTGCCGCTTCCTCCTTGGTTGCTTGCGCGATTCTCTGCACTGCCAGAATATTATGGCTGTTTCCTCCCTTGTTGTTTGCACAGTTCCTGACTGTGCTCCATTGAATCCCATGTGTAGCTTGGTCCTCTGCTGTATTTGTATGACAATCTATGTGAATTTTGGTCCCTAGGCCCCAAGACCTGACCTTGCTCCTGGTTATTGCCAAGGATGCGTGTGCGCTCACCTTCCCCTCTCTTAAAGAGGTGTTTCAGTGTGCAGAACAGAATGCTTTAGCCATGGACTCTGCTGAGCATATATGTGCTGCAGGACTTAAACTGATCACCTGGTGGTCGATTAGGCCGGATTGAATTTTTGAGAAGTTTTTTCTTTTGGGCCTTCAGAAGAGGATGGTGCGCGCACCTTTAATTGGTTTCCTCAGGCTATTACTGGGAGGCACCAGATATATAAAGTTCTGTTTCCCTGTTGAGCATCATCATTAGGTTTCCAATCTAGTCATGTGTGGAGGTCCAGCCAGTTGCTCTTGGTTTGCCTGTGTCAGGCTTCAGTCCTGCATGTATCCAGAGTTCTTGGACTACTTATACCTTCATGTCTGTATTTGTTCCTGGACTCATCCTGCCTTAGTCCGTTCCAGTGTCTTCTGCCCAACCTGATTTCTCACTTGTCCTGTTTGTGCCCTGCATCGGAGGTCCTGGGTTCCTGGGCCTGCCATGCCAGCACCAGATTACATCTGATACCTGATGTCTGCTGCCTATGCCAGAGCCAGATGACTTCAGCCAGTGTTTTGTACCCAATGAAGTCTCTTGAGGAATTCCATTCATGCTAGTACCCGTTGACATCTTCACTGTAATATCCTGTCTTTTCACTGATGTCCTACTCCTATCCCTGATGTCCTGTGCCTTGTTGCCTTGTGCCATGTTTCATGACTGTACTTGTGAACTCGTTTTAAGTAAAGTCTTTAGGTTCTTAGTACCAGACCCGCCTGATTTTGGTTCTTGTTCCAGTTCCTGTCTGCGTTCCCCTGTCCTACTGACACCATGCCATGACTCAGCTGCCACAGTCTCTGATTGCTGCCCTTCCCTGGTCTGGGTAGGCGCGGGTCTCCTCTGTGGTCCAGTGAATCCATGCCTCTTTGGACGCTTGTTGTTGCCACCCGCGGGTGTATGACTTATTCTTAGAATCTGGTGTTATAATAAAGTGGCAGAGCTTACTTTTCTTAGCATGAACCATAACCCCATATTAGGTGCCACCTTATTTCATTAGTGTCTCCATTTGTGGCACAGATGCCATGGAGCCTGTCTCAAGGCAACAGTGTGTGAGTGCAATGCCAATCTTTACACCCTTGTAGTCTCACCCTTGCAAGAACATCAACCATTTTCTCTTGCTGCCCCCTTTCTTAACCTGAAGAACAGGTTACGAGGATGCAACAACGCAGAGAAAGGCAAAGCAGTGGTGACTCACACAGATTAATTTCACATAAATGATAGGGTAGGGGAAATGAGGTACGACAAGAAAACAGTACAAGCGTTTAGAAGAAAATGGATTAACACCCAACAAGAGTTACACAAGTTCTAAATGTGATATAGATTACTTGATTTTCTTATAACTCTAAGGCGGCCGTCACACGGAACGATATCTTGCCCGATATCGTTTAAGCGATCTACTTTTTGATCGCTTAAGCGATATCGGGCAAGATATCGTTGCATGTAATCAAGCGATTTACGATGGTAAATCGCTTGATTGTGACATCGCTGATCTGAGGTTCGGTTCTCAGATCTAGCGATGAACGATGCAACGATCTGCATCATCGTGGTGTATGACACCACGATGATCCATCTCCCAGCGACCGCGCCTATGCTGGGAGATGGTAACTATGGTACACGTCGGGTAACTAAGCGACGCGCGGCGCCTAGTTACCCGATGTGTACCATAGTAACGAGCGAGATCGCTGCTCCACATCGCTGGTGAGTCTGTCTGTGTGACATCTCACCAGCGATGTGAGCGATATTGTAAGCGATTGCGCGTGCACGTGATCGCTTACAATATCGCTAAAGATGTCGCAGCGTGTGACGGCCCCCTTAGGGTACCTTTACACGCCGCTACGGCAGGATGGATGCATCCCGCTACAGGCTACAAATGTAGCTTGTAGCGCCAATATAGCCCGTCGTAGCGGCGTCTGAAGACGTGACGATACAGCCGGCAACAGATACATCTGTTTACGACCTCTGCTCGAAAACAGAGAGCTACAAAGCCGATGGTAGCAAGATGCATCGGCGTGTAAAGACGTTACAGAAGGGAACTCTGGACACCCTGCGATGTAGCTGCAATGTAGCTAAGGCGTGACCCTGGCTCCGTGTTACCGCGCCCCATGTGCGATCATTGGTGGAAGCTGCTGCATGACGATTGGTAGTCGCTGCATAGGGCGGCATATTTAAGGAGCTGACGAGTCACACTACACAATCGCTCGAGCGTGCTGTATTACTCAGCCTCCTGCGTTGCCTGCCCAATCATGATGTTATTGCTTTGTCCTATCAGCGTACGGACGGCTCGTAATCCACAATTGTGGCACGCCTATGTGCTGTCCCTGCTGCACCAGGTACGCCCATAGTAGCTGGTTATAGCGGTGTGTAAATGAGCTACAGATGGCTACTTGAGACACCCAGCGATGTATCTAGCTATAGATGTCACGTAGCGTAGCGCACCTTATGGCGGCGTGTAAAGGTGATGCGTTGAGCGTTTGTAACCGTTTGAGCGTGCTCGTGCACTTGAAGTAGCGGGATGCATCCATCCTGCCGTAGCGGCGTGTAAAGGTACCCTTAGGGTACCTTTACACGCGGCTACATTTCTAGGGTGGCTACAGGTAACTTACTGGTTGCAGTGAAATCATGGAGACAAGGTTCTATCTTGTTGCTGTGTACAAATGGAATAATCTCTCCATTATTTCACTGCAACCAGTAAGTTACCTGTAGCCACCCTAGAAATGTAGCCGCGTGTAAAGGTACCCTAAGAAACACACACTACTAAAGTAAATCGAGTCACGATCTCTCTGTCAGGGAAGTGTCAACCTTCCCCCCCCAACTTGTCTCAGACTCACCTATCTAAGGCGGCCGTCACACGGAACGATATCTTGCCCGATATCGTTTAAGCGATCTCCTTTTTGATCGCTTAAGCGATATCGGGCAAGAAATCGTTGCATGTAATCAAGCGATTTACGATGTGAAATCGCTTGATCGTGACATCGCTGATCTGAGGTCCGGTTCTCAGATCTAGCGATGAACGATTTAGCGATCTGCTTCATCGTGGTGTATGACACCACGATGAACGATCTCCCAGCGGCAGAGCCTATGCTGGGAGATGGTAACTATGGTACACGTCGGGTAACTAAGCGACGCGCGGCGCCTAGTTACCCGATGTGTACCATAGTTACCAGCGAGATCGCGGATCCACATCGCTGGTGAGTCTGTCTGTGTGACAGCTCACCAGCGATGTGAGCGATATTGTAAGCGATTGCGCGTGCACGTGATCGCTTACAATATCGCTAGAGATATCTTAGCGTGTGACGGCCGCCTAAATAATACAATTTATCAACATATTTGCTTTAAGAGGCTAATAGTGCAAACACATAAGCCACAAGTCCAATGCCGCCATTGTTTGGTCTTCAGGTTCCATCTCGAGTTGATTTTCGGTCTTCGGGTTCCATCAGGAGTTGATGTTTGGTCTTCAGGTTCCGTCAGGAGTTGATGTTTGGTCTTCAGGTTCCGTCAGGAGTTGATGTTTGGTCTTCAGGTTCCGTCAGGAGTTGATGTTTGGTCTTCAGGTTCCATCAGGAGTTGATGTTTGGTCTTCAGGTTCCGTCAGGAGTTGATGTTTGGTCTTCTGGCCCTGTCTAAAGTTGATGTCAGTCTTCGGGTTCTTTCTAGGGTCTGATATAACTCAGACTTCCAAGTAGACCTGACCAATCATGTACACTTATCTGGTAATGGCAACTGTAGGTCCAATCCATCGCTTAAGGCCAAATCAATCGCTCACCTGTCTGCTTTCTTCCAAGTCTTGGAGCCAACTTCACCCGTTCTCTGACATCCCGGACTCTTATACTTGGTAGCTGCACCATAACTACCACCTGATACTGCATCTCTCTGAATCTCAAACAGATGGACTGTTGGATGACGGAATCACTCAGAACTTCTTCTTCTCTCATTCCCTTACAAACCCATATGACCAAAAGAAGATAAATGCTGATTTAACCCATTTATGTACCTATACACCTGCACTGCGATGACCACGTGTGGAAGGGGCACAGGTTCTGAGATTCCTCCACAAAGGGCTAATGCTGGTTATATTAATAATCTATAAGTGAAAAGTAAAAATAAGTTTTGGCGTCTTGGCTGCATCAAGCTGAAGACGCCTTAATCTGCATCTGCCGACACATTGACAAATGCATGCAACGCAAGCCGACGCAGCTTTTTTTCGGTTGCTTTGTTTCTATAGAGATTTCAGGTATGGTTGGCCCAGAGGAGAGAGGGAGGAGAGAGACACCCCGGAGCTGTTCGGAGAATGCTTAAACTACTCTGAGCATGCTCAGAGTGAAATCCTGATCCGTCTTGGCTGCATTCACCATCGGCCAGAAGCGGCCTCATAGAGAACAATGCGTTGTGTTGATGCATTGAGCCGCATCAGAATTTTTCAGGCGACACCGAATCTCAACATGATGCGCCCGGGGGTGTGGACAACAGGCCTGACTCATCTGCATCTGGCGAAATCCTGGTGCCACCTGATGTCATTGCGCCCCCATGTTAAATATAGGGACGCATGCATGATAAGGATGCATCAGGATTTCGCCTGACACCGATGCTAAAGCAAAGAGAGAGATATTCAAATTGTTTAAAAAGAAATATAGAAAGTTGTGTCATCTCCCGTTTCCTCTATTAAATATGAAAAAATTAATAAAACATCATGCGGAAACCAATACAGAGAAATTTGGCATCTCAGTAAAAGTCCAGTCTAACTACATATAAAATGAATTAACCCCATTGGTAAATGCCGCAACAAGAAACAAATCAAAATGCCCAAGTTGCATTTTTTCGTTCATCACACCTCCCTAAGAGAAATAAATACAATAAGAAGTTATCGAAATGGTGCATGTACCCCAAAATCCTATTGAAGATAATCTCAGCATGCTATGCAATATACCTGCCCTCACTCGACTCCAATGATGGAAAAGTCAAAATCTTATTGGGTTTGGAAAATGGTGATAAAATAATAATTTTTACAATTATTTTTCACCACTTAAATAAAAAAATATGCCACTTTGGTTCCGCCATTATCATGTGGAGCAGGAGGATTAGGTTTCCAGGTAATTTTTACTGCACAATTTATGCTGTAAAACTCCAAAAAGTATAGGAAATTGCATATATTTTTCTACATTTCATTACACGTAGAGAACTTGAATTTTGTTGAGTACATACAAGATTGGTGTAATTCAAAAGTACAACCCAATGTTGATAGAAAAGCAAGAAAAAGTTATGGTTTTTGGGAGAGGAGGAAACAATAATGTACGCACAAAAACTAAGTATTGCCTGTTTCTGAAGATTGATGTGTAGGCTCTTATGGGACTTCTTGAATACGTGTTTAAAAGCTTGGTTGGCCCCATGTGATCACTAACCACCATTCTTCTCGCCTTCCGTCTGCAGGAACATGGGTAACATTTGGATCTCAGATTTCCGAAGAGGTAAGAACACAGCTGGAGAGGGTGAAGGGATCAGCACCGGGAGGACATGGGGCAGGTGTTAGACATATGGTTGGGGACTGGAGAACAATGGCTGGGGTTGCTGACCCTGCCTGTTTTATCTTCCACCAGGTAGCAGAAAATCTCATGACCGTTGCTTACGAACATGGCATCAATCTGTTCGACACTGCTGAAGTGTACGCGGCCGGCAGGTAAGAAGAGAGGGGCGGACGGAAAGTAAATGCTTAGAGCTTGATAAGCAGTTTTAAAAGGTCACTTAGGGTGCTTTCACATTGCGATTTTAGAGGATCCGTGGCTGTCCGTTGTAAAGCAGACAGCCACGGATCCGATTTGGCCCCCATGTTATCCTATGGGGATCGGATCGGATTTGGCCTAATTGCCATCCGATTTTGCGGGATCCGATTTGTATCCGATTTATTGCTGTGCCCAAAATCGGAGACTGCTCCTATAGGGCTAAAAGATCCAGTAACATCCAGTACTGAGTTGGAAAGTATCTTAGTACAAAAGCCCGTTCCTTTAGCCGACCTGAGAGAGATCATGTGAATCACTTCTCTTTAGTCCTGACTCGTAAGAACCAGCCATGCTTCTCAAGGTTGGCCGTATACATATACATGGTGGTATAAAGTTGATCAAACTGGGTGATTTCAACCCAAACAATCGGGTGAAACTTAACAATAATTATGTAAGTTGACTGATCTAATGGCCAACCTTGGTCATCAAGATAAAAGTTAGCCAAGGTAGAACATCATCTTGCTGTCCATAAAACATTTTTTTGGAAAGACATTTCCTATATTATGTCCAGAACATTCCCAGAAAGATCGCTCATTCTTCAAAAGGAGTGTAAAGTAAACCTAACACTAAAATGCCTGCTTGGTGAGTGATCATTTTGCTCAACGGTTGCTCGGCCATGAGTTTAATAATGTTAGTGGGGAGGCATTGAGGTGGAGCTCACTTTTTTTGATTACTTAGGGCCCCGTCAGACGGGGCGACGGGGCTGGGGATGTCGGCGCCGAATGGCGGGGGGCCGCCCCTGCCAGCATCGCCGTCCCCCGTTTAGACGGGCCACTCCTCATGCCCCGCACCGGCGACCTGTCTAACAACCCCGGCGGAGATGCAGGACAATGGGAGCCTATGGCTCCCATCGCCTGACTGGTCGCCGGCGCTCGGTTACATGGGGCGATGTGTGCACATCGCCCCATGATGGTCAGCTGGTTTCACAGCACTGCTGTGAAACCAGGCGACCGGCCGGGACCGGCAACATCGCCCCTTTACATGGGGCAATGTAGGGGCCATGATGCCGATGATAAGCCACGCCCCCACGTCGCCTCATGAATGGGCGGCGATATCGCCCCGTGTAACGGGGCCCTTAGGGTTTGCTATTGCTAGTTTGACTTTCTAAGGCCCTAATAAATCCTATTCGAAGACATCTCAAAAATCAAATGATATGGTTGTCAAAAAGTTGATAATTTACAAAATATTCATAGGACAGTTACCATTTCTCTCCCCCTCCATTGTTTGGCATCAATGAGGACTTCCTACCAGACCGTTCTTTGTCTAAGTTCTGCTCCAGCCAACCAAACGATTGTGAAAATGAGATGATGAAGATCTTAAGTATTCTGGCCAGATGCGTTTGCCAAGTTGTTTTGAGGCCAGGATCGTCTCGGACTCATAAATTGAATTTTCATACGGTTTAATATTAAATGATGACTGGGTTCTGGCAATTTTCATTTAATCATCTCATTGCTATTGAAGAGACAGTTCCTAGTGGAAAATGTTTGACTCTTGTAGGAAACTGATAAGTGTAGACGGGACAAGGAGCAAAAATGTGAAGGTCATCGTCAGCGGAGCTTCACCAGATCCTCTGGGTCAAAGTGCATGAGAAATATGCACAATTTTACCACTTAGCTGTTTTTTACTTTAATCCTTTGAAATTTCAGGTCTGTCTGGTAATTTTTCAGTATTATACTAATATTACCCTTGAATAGTGCCTAGGCAGACCTTTTAACCCCTTCACCCCCGAGCCCATTTTTGCTTATTTTAGCCTTAATGCCCGAGCCATTTTTTGCAATTCTGACCAGTGTCCCTTTATGAGGTTATAACTCTGGAACGCTTCAACCGATCCTAGCGATTCTGAGATTGTTTTTTCGTGACATATTGGGCTTCATGTTAGTATTAAATTTAGGTCAATAATTTTTGCGTTTATTTGTGAAAAAATCAAAAATATGGCAAAAATTTTGAAAATTTCGAAATTTTCAAATTTTGAATTTTTTTTCTGCTAAACCAGAGAGTTATGTGACACAAAATTGTTGATAAATAATATTTCCCACATGTCTACTTGATATCAGCACAATTTTGGAAAAAAAATTTTTTTGGGGTAGGAAGTTATAAGGGTTCAAAGTTCATCAGCAATTTTTCATTTTTCCACCAAAATTTACAAAACCATTTTTTTTAGTGACCACATCACATTTGAAGTCCGTTTGAGGGGTGTACATGACAGAAAACACCCACAAGTTATACCATTCTAAAAACTGCACCCCTCAAGCTACTCAAAACTACATTCAAGAAGATTATTAACCCTTCAGGTGCTTCACAGGAACTAAAGCAAAGTGGAAACAAAAAATGGATATTTAAATTTTTCCAACAAAAATGTTCTTTTAGCCTCAAATCTTTCATTTTCACATGGGCAACAGCATAAAATGGATCCTAAAGTTTGTTGGGCAATTTCTCCTGAGTATATCGATACCTCATATGTGGTCATAAACAACTGTTTGGGCGCACGGCAGGGCTCAGAAGGGAAGGAGCGCAATTTGACTTTTGGAGCTAATTTTCCATTCAAAAAGTGAAATTGCGCTCCTTCCCTTCTGAGCCCTGCCGTGCGCCCAAAGAGTGGTTTATGACCACATATGAGGTATCGATGTACTCAGGAGAAATTGCCCAACAAATTTTAGGATGAACTTTATGCTGTTGGCCATTTGAAAATTTAAAAAATTAGGCTAAAACAAAATTTTTGTGAAAAAAAAAGTACTTTTTAATTTTTACAGATCAATTTGTGAAGCACCTGGGGGTTCAATATGCCCACTACCCATCTAGATAAGTTCCCTGGGGTGTCTAGTTTCCAAAATGGGGTCACTTGTGGGGGAACTCCAATGTGTAGGCACACAGGGGCTCTCCAAACGCAACATGGTATCCGCTAACAATTTGAATGGAAAATCAGGTCAACTTGTTAGCGGACACATGTCACGTTTGGAGAGCCCCTGTGTGCCTACACATTGGAGCTCCCCCACAAGTGACCCCATTTTGGAAACTAGACACCCCAGGGAACTTATCCTGATGGGTTGTGAGCATATTGAACCCCCAGGTGCTTCACAAATTAATCCGTAAAAACGAAAAAGTACTTTTTTTCCACTTTTTTTTTTTTTTCCCCATTTATTTGTGAAGCACCTGGGGGTTCAATATGCCCACTACCCCTCTAGATAAGTTCCCTGGGGTGTCTAGTTTCCAAAATGGGGTCACTTGTGGGGGAACTCCAATGTGTAGGCACACAGGGGCTCTCCAAACGCAACATGGTGTCCGCTAACAATTTGAATGGAAAATCAGGTCAACTTGTTAGCGGACACATGTCACGTTTGGAGAGCCCCTGTGTGCCTACACATTGGAGCTCCCCCACAAGTGACCCCATTTTGGAAACTAGACACCCCAGGGAACTTATCCTGATGGGTTGTGAGCATATTGAACCCCCAGGTGCTTCACAAATTAATCCGTAAAAACGAAAAAGTACTTTTTTTCCACTTTTTTTTTTTTTTCCCATTTATTTGTGAAGCACCTGGGGGTTCAATATGCCCACTACCCCTCTAGATAAGTTCCCTGGGGTGTCTAGTTTCCAAAATGGGGTCACTTGTGGGGGAACTCCAATGTGTAGGCACACAGGGGCTCTCCAAACGCAACATGGTGTCCGCTAACAATTTGAATGGAAAATCAGGTCAACTTGTTAGCGGACACATGTCACGTTTGGAGAGCCCCTGTGTGCCTACACATTGGAGCTCCCCCACAAGTGACCCCATTTTGGAAACTAGACACCCAAGGGAACTTATCCTGATGGGTTGTGAGCATATTGAACCCCCAGGTGCTTCACAAATTAATCCGTAAAAACGAAAAAGTACTTTTTTTCCACTTTTTTTTTTTTTTCCCATTTATTCGTGAAGCACCTGGGGGTTCAATATGCCCACTACCCATCTAGATAAGTTCCCTGGGGTGTCTAGTATCCAAAATGGGGTCACTTGTGGGGGAACTCCAATGTGTAGGCACACAGGGGCTCTCCAAACGCAACATGGTGTCCGCTAACAATTTGAATGGAAAATCAGGTCAACTTGTTAGCGGACACATGTCACGTTTGGAGAGCCCCTGTGTGCCTACACATTGGAGCTCCCCCACAAGTGACCCCATTTTGGAAACTAGACACCCCAGGGAACTTATCCTGATGGGTTGTGAGCATATTGAACCCCCAGGTGCTTCACAAATTAATCCGTAAAAACGAAAAAGTACTTTTTTTCCACTTTTTTTTTTTTTTCCCATTTATTTGTGAAGCACCTGGGGGTTCAATATGCCCACTACCCCTCTAGATAAGTTCCCTGGGGTGTCTAGTTTCCAAAATGGGGTCACTTGTGGGGGAGCTCCAATGTTAAGGCACACAGGGGCTCTCCAAACGCGACATGGTGTCCGCTAACAATTCCAATTGTTAGCAAACACCAGGTTGCGTATGGAGAGCCCCTGTTTGCCTACACATTGGAGTTCCCCCACAAGTGACCCCATACACATATAATCATATATAATCACACATATAATATAATTACACATATAATTACACAACTGTACCCAGCCTTTCAGAAGGACAGGTCACCGTGAGGCGAGGCCTGGCCTTTCTGCAGGAAGGGATTTGTTCTAGCACCGGAATAAGACCCCCAAAGCCATGGTAAAGACTAAGGGGGCACTTATCGTAGTGCATGTCAGGTTGGTGTATTTATTAATGACCTTGTTGGTGTATTTATTAATGACCTTGTAGGGGGCATACAGAGTAGAATCTCAATATTTGCAGATGACACTAAACTCTGCAGGGTAATCAATACAGAGGAGGACAATTTTATATTACAGGAGGATTTATGTAAACTAGAAGCTTGGCTGCTAAATGGCAAATGCGCTTTAATGGGGATAAATGTAAAGTCATGCACTTGGGCAGAGGAAACAAAAGGTATAATTATGTGCTTAATTGTAAAACACTGGGCAAAACTGTCACTGAAAAAGACCTGGGTGTATGGGTAGATGACAAACTCACATTTAGTGGCCAGTGTCAGGCAGCTGCTGCAAAGGCAAATAAAATAATGGGATGTATTAAAAGAGGCATAGATGCTCATGAGGAGAACATCATTTTACCTCTATACAAGTCACTAGTGCGACCACACTTAGAATACTGTGTACAATTCTGGTCTCCGGTGTATAAGAAAGACATAGCTGAACTAGAGCGGGTCCAGAGAAGAGCGACAAAAGTCATTAGAGGACTAAGGGGTCTGCAATACCAAGACAGGTTATTAAACTTGGGGTTATTTAGCTTGGAAAAACGAAGGCTTAGGGGTGATCTTATAATAATGTATAAATATATGAGGGGGCAGTACAGAGACCTTTCTAATGATCTCTTTACTCTTAGGCCTGAGACCGGGACAAGGGGGCATCCTCTACGTCTGGAGGGAAGAAGGTTTAATCATAATCACAGACGCGGATTCTTTACTGTAAGAGCAGTGAGACTATGGAACTCTCTGCCACATGATGTTGTAATGAGTGAGTCACTACTAACATTTAAGAAGGGCCTGGATGCCTTTCTTGAAAACTATAACATTACCAGTTTATATATACTAGATTCTTTGATAGGGCGTTGATCCAGGGAATTAGTCTGATTGCCGTATCTGGAGTCAGGAAGGAATTTTTTCCCCCAATGTGGAGATTAGTGTTGCCACATGGGGTTTTTTTTGCCTTCCTCTGGATCAACATGTTAGGCTATGGGTTGAACTAGATGGACTTAAAGTCTTCCTTCAACCTTAAAAACTATGTTACTATGTTACTATGTAGTGTACATCAGGGTGTGTGTCAGGTTGGTGTGTTGTAGTGTACATCAGGGTGTGTATGTCAGGTTGGTGTGTTGTAGTGTACATCAGGGTGTGTGTGTGTTTGTGTATGATGTTGTGGGTGCATGTCAGTCTGGGTCGTGTGATAGATTTCGAAACATCCAAAGATACACAAACCTGGTTTGTCAGGGCACGTTTTACATTGGGTTTGGACGGTCGTTCTGTTCCCCCTTTGATGGCAGACCCGGCACCTTTTTCTTGGCCCCTTCTCTGCAAAATGTTGCCCTGGTACCACGCGGGAATATCGAGTTCCAGGAGTGCTGGGGCCCCCTTCATCTTCTACTCTTCGTCTTCCTCTTTCTTCTCTTGGTCTTCGTTCTCGTCCTCCTTCTTCTCTTGGTCTTCGTTCTCCTCCATTCAACAGGGCCTTGATCACCTTCACCTGGAACTCAAGAAAGGTGTTAGTGGTGTGACCTGCACATCGTGACAGCAAGTATGCATTATACATTGCCATTTGGACAATGTACACGGCCAGTTTTTTGTACCACTTCCTCGTTTTCCGCGTGGCCCTGTAGGGCTTGAGGACTTGATCAGAACGATCAACTCCTCCCATGTTCTTATTGTACCCCAGGACACATTCCGGTTTGTGGACCTGTCCTGGGGTACCTCTGGTGGTGGTGGCCCTGGTGCCGGGACCATGGATCGTGGTCAAGATAAAGACATCCCTTCGGTCTTTGAACTTGACCAGTACCATGTTGCCGCTACATTGAGCTCGGCTCTCACCTCTTGGGAGAGGCTGCTCAATTAGCGGCATAGGGAGATCCCTCTTGTTTCTGCGCACAGTACCGCAAGCGGCGGTAGTTCTGGCAGAGAGGGATCTGAAGAGCGGGACACTTGTATAAAAGTTATCAACGTATAGATGATAACCTTTATCAAGTAGTGGGTGGATCAAATCCCACACTATTTTCCCGCATACCCCCAGAGCAGGGGGACACTCTGGGGGCTCGATCCTCGAATCCTTCCCCTCATACACTCTAAAGTTGTGAGTGTACCCTGAGGTACTCTCACAAAGCTTGTAGAGCTTTATCCCATACCTGGCCCTCTTGCTGGGAATGTATTGGCGGAAACTAAGCCTACCTTTGTAAAGGACGAGGGATTCGTCCACACAAATTTCCCGTTTGGGAACGTACACTTCAGCAAACTTGCTGCTGAAGTGGTCGATGACCGGTCGAATTTTGAACAATCTGTCAAAATTCGGGTCATTACGGGGAAGGCTGTCAGTGTTGTCCCTAAAGTGGAGAAATTTATGGATGGCGTCGAATCTGTTTCGGGCCACCACTTCGCCGTACACTGGAGTTAGAAAAAACTTATCTGTACTCCAGCATTGGCGCATTTCTGGTCTGTTCACAATCCCCATATGAAGTATCAAACCCCAGTATTTCATAATTTCTCCAGAGTCCACAGGAGTCCAAGAAGAAAAGATGGAATCTGGGTTTTGGACCAGAAACTGTTGGGCGTACAGGTTCGTCTGCTCCACCATGAGCCTCACAAAGTCCTCAGAGAAAAAGACTTTGAAAAAGTCAATTTCCCTGAAGTTTGTGGCCTCAAACAGGATTCCTGATTGGGGAATAAAATCAGGAATCTGTGGAGTGTACCGATCAGGGACGGGGATCCACACAGGGGCCCTGGTGCTAGGTTGGGCATGCCTAGCACCAGGTGGAGGGTTACTCACTGACGGCTGTGGGTCTTCCTCCGACTCCTCTTCTCCAGGCTCAGACTCCTCTTCCTCGGACTCCTCTTCCTCTTCCTCTGGCTCCGGACGATCTCTTGTCCTCCGCCGTCTTCGTGGTGGTGGCGAGTCGGTGTCACTGCTGCAGATTTCACTGTCGGAGGAAGAATGTGAGGAATAGTGGAACGTGGGGTCCACTTCCTCACTGTCAGCATCGGAGGCAAGTATAGCATATGCCTCCTCAGCCGAGTACACCCTTTGTGACGTTGATGAGCGGGACGGGCGGGACGGGCGTGACATGTTGTATGTGCTGTGTGCGTGTGTAAAAAAAAAAAAAAAAGTAAACTTTTTATTAGTGTCGTGTATGTGAACGTTAACTGGTGTAACTTTCGGGACGACGGTCAGTCAGGGGCGGCGGACGACGACAGTCAGTCAGGGGCGGCGACGACGACAGTCAGTCAGGGGCGGCGGACGACGACAGTCAGTCAGGGCGGCGGACGACGACGGTCTGTCAGGGGCGGCGGACGACGACAGTCAGTCAGGGGCGGCGGACGACGACGGTCTGTCAGGGGCGGCGGACGACGACAGTCAGGGGCGGCGGACGACGACGGTCAGTCAGGGGCGGCGGACGACGACGGTCTGTCAGGGGCGGCGGACGACGACAGTCAGGGGCGGCGGACGACGACGGTCAGTCAGGGGCGGCGGACGACGACGACAGTCAGGGGCGCCGGACGACGGTCAGTCAGGGGCGGCGGACGACGACGACAGTCAGGGGCGGCGGACGACGGTCAGTCAGGGGCGGCGGACGACGACGGTCTGTCAGGGGCGGCGGACGACGACAGTCAGGGGCGGCGGACGACGACGGTCAGTCAGGGGCGGCGGACGACGACGGTCTGTCAGGGGCGGCGGACGACGACAGTCAGGGGCGGCGGACGACGACGGTCAGTCAGGGGCGGCGGACGACGACGACAGTCAGGGGCGGCGGACGACGGTCAGTCAGGGGCGGCGGACGACGACGGTCAGTCAGGGGCGGCGGACGACGACGGTCAGTCAGGGGCGGCGGACGACGACGGTCAGTCAGGGGCGGCGGACGACGACAGTCAGTCAGGGGCGGCGGACGACGACAGTCAGTCAGGGGCGGCGGACAACGACAGTCAGTCAGGGGCGGCGGACGACGACAGTCAGTCAGGGGCGGCGGACGACGACAGTCAGTCAGGGGCGGCGGACGACGACGGTCAGGGGGTCACTCGGGCCAGGCAGCGGTCGGTCAGGGGGTCACTCGGGCCAGGCAGCGGTCGGTCAGGGGGTCACTCGGGCCAGGCAGCGGTCGGTCAGGGGGTCACTCGGGCCAGGCAGCGGTCGGTCAGGGGGTCACTCGGGCCAGGCAGCGGTCGGTCAGGGGGTCACTCGGGCCAGGCAGCGGTCGGTCAGGGGGTCACTCGGGCCAGGCAGCGGTCGGTCAGGGGGTCACTCGGGCCAGGCAGCGGTCGGTCAGGGGGTCACTCGGGCCAGGCAGCGGTCGGTCAGGGGGTCACTCGGGCCAGGCAGCGGTCGGTCAGGGGGTCACTCGGGCCAGGCAGCGGTCGGTCAGGGGGTCAACACCGAGCAGACCGGACCGGTGAGAACGAGCTCTGGGGAGGGGGGAGAGAGCAAACTCAGGGGAGGGGGGGAGAGAGCAAACTCAGGGGAGGGGGGGAGAGCAAACTCAGGGAAGGGGGGGGGGGGGAGAAGACAAAAGGGGAGGGGGGGGGAGAGAGGACAATGGGGAAGGGGGAGGGGGAGAGGACACCAGGGGAGGAGGAGAGGGAGCGGATCACAGCAGCGGGGTACTTACAATCAACAGCAGCAGCGGCGGTTGCAGCAGCGGCGGCGGCGGCGGCGATCGGCGGTGGCAGCAGCGGCGGCGGCGGCGGCGATCGGCGGCGATCGGCGGCGGGGGGGCTCACACCACGTGGGCACGGTCGGTGGCAGCGGAGGGCTGCAGGGGTGCACGCTCATCAGCGTCCACCGACAGAGTGGAGCTGATGAGCTCGGTGGCCATATTGTGAACATCCCCCTGCACATCTGATTGGAGGGCTTGCATCACATGGATGCTAGCCCCCAATCAGATCGGGGGGGGGGCACACACACCTCACAGTGCCCCAGCCAATGCCTGATGCTTTGAGCATCAGGCTATGGCCATAATGAAAACATTACACCAATTTCTATTGGTGTAATGTTTCAATCATCACTATTGACTAGTTGTCACTTAACTAGCCAATCGGAGGGCTCCTAGCCACGGGGGGGGGGAAATCCCCTCCCGTGGGGTCATCTAGAGGTTGTCCCCTATCTGCGGCTCTATTAACCCTTTCGTGAACCCGGTTAATAGAGCCGCAGCAAGGGGGAAACCGCGATGACGCAGCGTATGCGCCATCGGGCGGGAACGGTGATGTTTCCATGGCGCATACGCTGCGCGCCCGGGCGGGAAGGGGTTAAAAACATGTAAAATCATTATTGTACCATTTGTAGTTTCCTTGTTATAAGCATTTTCAGACCGTGCCGGGAGCTCCTGTATTAGTCCTCTTCATTACTTTCATTAGTCCGGCTGCTGTATAAGTGTTATTTAAATATCCACACCCACCCAAGCTGGTGTTCTGTCCCTCCCCTCTGTGCTGGGAGGGGGGAGGTGTTTTGCCCTGCACTGTGTGCTATCTGTAAGAGATTTCTGTTATAGAACATTGTTTTTCCTGCAGACATGTAATGTATAAATCTGCTGAGCAAATGATCAAGTGTTCTTATAATCCCATAGAAATATCTCGGACTGCACACACTGCACATACGTCTCATACACTCAATGACATGAAGAGCTCAGAGCTTCAGCTAAGCACACACCTCCTTCCCCCTCCATTCTTCTCTGCAATGAGTCACACTGCAGACAGATCAGAGAAGGACAGGGCTGTGCAGTGATGAATGAATATTCATTCCTTGGGGAGTGGACAGCAGAGAGCTCACTGTGATTGGCAGATGGAATTAATCTTTTATTTTGAAGTTTACTTATTTTATTTTTAACCGTCACAGTTTTAAGCATAGAAAAAATCATGACCATATTCTCTTTAGGGGTGGGGACTAGAAAAAAAAACAAAAACAGGAATGTACCTACTTTATGTTTTGTTTTACGCCTCTGACTTTGCAGTAAATGGGATATATCACCATTTAGTTTGTGGGTCAGGATAAATATATTTAATTCTACAAATTTACAATAATTTTTTTGCTCTGCCGTATTCTCACAGTCATAACTTCTAAAATAATAATAAATAATAATAGGAAATGTAAAAAGAATAATTATTATTAATAATAATAGTAATAATTATAGTACATTTTGAAAATTTGAATTATTTTGTACGGTACCACTTTAAGGTGCATACAACTCTTCAATCCCTTTATTAGGGGATGGAGTAGCAGGATGCTTTCAAGTTTTATGCCAAATGCAAAGTAAGAAGCAAAGTGAAGAGTAAAATAGATAAGTTGCCACCCTAACCAGTCCATCATATTGGTTGACACTACAGCAATGCTTCCCCTATATTGTTCATCTTATAAATATAAAACTAGTTATTACTGTCATGCCTAAGGGTTAAAACCATCAAGTCTCTGTTGTGCGATTTGCTTCTTTCTCCTATGGGCCACAGAGGGTTTTGTTTCTTGCCATGTTCCTACTATCTGTTGTCCTTGTTTCATTCGTCTTCAGACAATTGGTGTTTTCATTTTTTAATATAGTCTGCCCTAAATGAGAGTAGATCACACAGAGTAGATAAAACTTTTTGACAGTGAGGGAGATCAACAAGTGGAACAGGCAGCAGAAGTAGGGAGTGGTGAGTTCTCCTTCATGGAACCGTCACACAGAGGCTGGACAGATATCTGTCTGAGATGATTTAGTGAATCCTGTTTTGAGCAGGGGATTGGACCAGATGACCCAGGAGGTTCCTTCCAACTCCACGATTCTATGATTCTATGATTACCTTTTGAGTGTGGCTATTTAAACCTTTCCCTGACTGATCTTTTCTGCTGGTGATATTCTTTGTGGATTAAACTTGGACATACAGACTTACAACCTTTGGATTTATGCCAGTCAGATAGAGATCAGCTAGGTTATTTATCTCTGCTGTTTCTCCTCTCTGTCCTACTTCTTTCTTTTTTCTATGGCTACGAGACAGGAGTCATTTCTTCCTACCGTAGCAGTAGTATCTGACTTTTTCTCTTTGTGTGGTTTATGTTTCTCATTCAGAGATCCTTTCAATTTCTACATTCCTTCCTGATTCAGGATTTTAGTGCCCCTATCCTTTGAGTCCCAAGGAGGTTTGAGGAACACTTGATGTCCGATTTGGAAGCTAGGTCCAAATTGTCATCTTCTGGTCCTTTGGTCAGGGTTATTCCAGCCTGAACAGGTGCCACTAGGAACTGTGCAGCTCGGAACCTTAAGGCACCTTTACACCTAACGATGTCCCAGCGATCCGACCAACGATGTGGATTGCTGGGACATCATTATCTGATCGCTGGTAAGCTGTCAAACAGGCAGACTCACCAGCGATCAGGACCGCTGCTAACCAGGGTAAACAGCAGGTAACTAAGCAGAGTACTCTGCTTAGTTACCCGACATTTATCCTGGTTACCTGCTCCCAGCGCTTGCTGTGCGGCACTGCGAGCTCATTCATCGTTGGTCTTCCGCTGTCACACGCGCCGATGCTGGACGCCCAGCGGGGAACCAACAATAAATTTATGGTCCAGGTCATTTTCCAACAACCAATGATGAACGACCTCATCGTTGGTCGTTGGTAAATGTCACACGCAACGATGTTGTTTCAACATCGATGCAACGTCACCAAACCATTGACGTTGCAACGATATCTTTAACGATATTGAAGTGTGTGATGGGGCCTTAAGTCTGTACTTGAACTGGTTGGGTCAGGTGTGTTTCTTTGGAGATAGGCCCTGGTTTCCCATGTGAGTTGCCACAAGACCATAGCAATTAATTCCTATCTGCAGTAGTTTTAACCTTGTGGTAGTCTTTAATATAAGATACGGAGACCATGACTCAATGGGGCTCAGAGGTCAACCAGACAGAGAACATAATTTACAGGCCCCATTTACTATCTTCAATAGAAATGGAAATCAAGGAGAAGGCAACGCTGGGTCTTAATGTGTCATGCGGGGTTCTGCTCTACACTCACTTCGCGTCATGGCGACTTCAGACTGTTCACACTGTGGAGTCTGATAAACTTTCTTGTGCCTCTTAGTTGCTCAGTGTTTGGGCATCGAATGGTTTTTACTTTGGAATGGTGTCTCCCATACCAATTATAGCTCTTGTGTTGAATCAGTCATACCGGTCTTGTTACTGTTATCCGGTGTTTTGGTGAACATTTGTTTGCTTTCTGTTGTATGGTGGATTTCCTCTCGTTGTTTGTGTATCTCCACCCTATTCCTGTGTGCCATTGTGTATTTCCCTTGTGTGGATGTGCTGCTAGTTTGTGCTTTGGTTATCTTGTTTGTCTCTTTTGTGTGGCATTATCATGGGTGGGGGAGAGGGGATGTTAACCAGGGTTATTCAGGAGTCAGGGCTATGCTGGCGGTCCAGACCTTGCCACCGTCAGGCACTTCCCCTAGAATAAGGGACAGTTTAGGATCTCTTAGTCTGAGGGTCAGGTCAGGTTTCATTACTTCAGGTGATCGTATCAGTGTCCCTGACACCTGCTCTCTAGCACCACCTCTGTTATCTGGACTAACCTAGTATTACATGTTTTACATCCTGACATAATAAAAAGTCTCGACTCCATGGAATATTCTGGATTTATGTTCCTGTTATTCCTATGATGGAACAATTATTTTTGTGTGTAATTACAACTTTACAAGTTATCGTCTGATCTTCCAACAGAGCAGAGAAGACTCTGGGAAATATTCTTAAGAAGAAAGAATGGAGGTAAGAAGTCAATGAATATCTATCTGCATGGCTACATAGCTCAGATCTACCGGAACAGTTCATCATTTGCGATTTCTTGAAGTCTTTTTTTGTCTCTTGGAAATTGCTGATGGTGTTTTGTGACACAATCATCAAAATGGCACATGGGGGTGGGGGCTTCATTAATAAGGGGCAATTACTGAAGACACTAAAAAGGATGAAATTATTCCAGAAAAGTGAAGAAAATGATGAATTATGGTTGCTGTAAGTCATGTATTAAGCCATGTCTTTGTTTTTTTTTCTTTTTCAGACGTTCAAGTTATGTGGTTACAACCAAAATCTACTGGGGCGGCCAGTAAGTGTCACAGACCTCAGATCACACTGGAAAGATTAGTGTAGATTATATTTATATGTCCCAGTTACAGGATTTCCAGATAAAGAGAACAATTCACAATAGATGGTATCACAGCTCACCTCCTCCTCCTGTACAATGACTGATAACACCTCTATATACAGTAGATAACACAGGATCCACCACTCACAATAGGTGATATCACAGCTCACCTCCTCCTGTACAATGACTGATAACACCTCTATATACAGTAGATAACACAGGATCCACCATTCACAATAGGTGATGTCACAGCTCACCTCCTCCTCCTGTACAATGACTGATAACACCTCTATATACAGTAGATAACACAGGATCCACCATTCACAATAGGTGATATCACAGCTCACCTCCTCCTCCTGTACAATGACTGATAACACCTCTATATACAGTAGATAACACAGGATCCACCATTCACAATAGGTGATATAACAGCTCACCTCCTCCTCCTGTACAATGACTGATAACACCTCTATATACAGTAGATAACACAGGATCCACCACTCACAATAGGTGATATCACAGCTCACCTCCTCCTCCTGTACAATGACTGATAACACCTCTATATACAGTAGATAACACAGGATCCACCATTCACAATAGGTGATATCACAGCTCACCTTTTCCTGTACAATGACTGATAACACCTCTATATACAGTAGATAACACAGGATCCACCACTCACAATAGGTGATATCACAGCTCACCTCCTCCTGTACAATGACTGATAACACTTCTATATACAGTAGATAACACAGGATCCACCATTCACAATAGGTGATATCACAGCTCACCTCCTCCTGTACAATGACTGATAACACCTCTATATACAGTAGATAACACAGGATCCACCATTCACAATAGGTGATATCACAGCTCACCTCCTGTACAATGACTGATAACACTTCTATATACAGTAGATAACACAGGATCCACCATTCACAATAGATGATATCACAGCTCACCTCCTCCTGCTGTACAATGACTGATAACACCTCTATATACAGTAGATAACACAGGATCCACCATTCACAATAGATGATATCACAGCTCACCTCCTCCTGCTGTACAATGACTGATAACACCTCTGTATACAGTAGATAACACAGGATCCACCATTCACAATAGGGGATATCACAGCTCACCTCCTCCTCCTTCTCATGTATAGGGGATTCTTTCACTTTAAGATTCTCATCAGTCTGAAAAGATGTAAAATATACTCTCTATAATTTCATCTATACATTTTAATCTTTTTCTCTTTTACCCTTACTCTACAGAGCAGAAACTGAGAGAGGTTTATCCCGGAAACATATAATCGAAGGTGATTATCTCGCTCTTCATCTTTGTGTATTGTACATAGGGGATATTATAATAATGGTCTCAAGTGCCTTAATAAATATTCATACCCCTTGAACTTATCCACGTTACACCCTCAACGTTAAATGTATTTTATTGGGATTTTAAGTGATCTGTCAACACTAAGTACAAGCGTTCATGATGTGTAAAGGACATTATACCTGGTATATTTTGTGACGCATATTTGTATTCAGCCCCTTCTAGTTTGATCCCCTAAATTATATTAAGTGATTAACTAATTGTATCTAGAAGTCACATAATTAGTAAATGGGTATAATTTCTTCCTAGTATAACCACAGCTGATCTGTGAAGGCCTTGTGGCGCCCCACTGGTCAGGCCGCCACCCGGAGTGCTGCACCCCCTCTTGCTTGCAGGAGTGTAGTGCCCCTGTTCTCTGGGAGACCGGGATGGTGGATCCGGGACCCACACCTGCACCACACACTTAGAGCTCCAAACAGGGACCATGGGTGGACCCGCACGAGGGAGGTCTCAGTCTTAGATAAAAGGTGACAGGGGTAGAAACAAGAGAAGGAAGTGGGAAGCGGAGGAAGAAGTAAGCAGAGAGTGAAGGAGGAGAGTGAGGAGTTGGCCCCTGTGGACTGGAGCACGGTAACGCTCATCCTGGGTGGGGAAGGGAACGGAGAGTTGCAGAGGAGAGAAGTAGCCCCTGGGGTACAGCAGAAGACAGATATCCCTCGTACGGCCGTATCAGTCGGAGGTACAGAGGGGTTGGTGGAAGAAACAGGGACTGGCCCTGAGAGCGGCGCGGCAGCTGAAGGCGTGAACTGCCGAACCGGAGGTCACACATTCTCTAAGAACTGTGGCTCACAACCCGACACATCTCGGAAACGGTAGACGAACTAAGGGGAAGTACTAGGAAGCGGTGCCAGAGAAGCCTGTGGCTGCTAGATCAAAGCGCTGTGTGCGGAGGCGCTAGCAGGCGAGGTGAGAAGTAGCGCTGAGAGTACCTCCAGAAAGAAAGAAAGAAAGAGAGAAACACGGGAGAAAGAGAGAGAAACACCAGAAAGAAAGTGAGGAACACGAAGAGAGGAAGGGAGGAATACCAGAGAATGAGAGGGAGTCTTGAGTTCGCTGTCCCGATCCCTAGAGAAGCCATTGAACCAGAGATTGGCAGATGGAAGCACCTGGCGGCCTGGTTTGGTCTGAGAAGTAAAGGTACAGTATTCCAGTACTTGTGTGAGAGACTTTTCTTTGCAGGCCGCCTGACCCATCCATGTGCTGAGATGGTGAAGAGAGCCAGTTAAAGAATGAATTAGACACCCCCTCGTTACTCCACTGCCCTGGGGACCCAACGCTGCACCCCTGGGGAGCAAAGCCATCTCAGCTGACGGTCACCAACCGCAGAGATTCTCCAGCAGTGGTGGTGACCTACAAACCACGGGTGGTGTCATGACAACCTCTTTCCCCCTTTTCCCTTGTCATCTAGTCCTGCATTTTAATTTACACTGCCAGGGTCATGGAGCCGGGTTGCCACCGTGATGTCCCCCGAAAAGAACCGGCCTGATTCTGAGTAGTCCGGGCTCTGGAGTGTGCGTGTTAACCTCAGAGGTTTGTGTGAGAGCATTAGGCATCAAACAGCATCATGGAAACCAAGGAACACACCAGACAGGTTAGGGATAAAGTTGTGGAGAAGCGTGAAGGTTATAAAACCCAAGGGCTGAACATCTGACAGAGCACTGTTCAATCGATTATCCAAAAATGGAAGGCGTATGGAACAACTTCAAGCCTACAAGGCATGGAGTCCACTAAAACGGACATCCCAAGAAGAAGAGCGCTAATGAGAGAAGAAGCTGAGAGGTCCATGGGTGAGCTGCAGAGATCACAGTTTAGGGGGGAGAATCTGTCCACTGGCAGCTAGTTGTCGTAGACTCCATAAATCTGCTCTTCATGGCAGAGTGGCAAGAAGACATTTTTGAAAGCTAAAAGCAATATGAAGTCGCATTTTCAGCCACGTAGGGAACACAGCGAGCAGAGGAAGAAGGAGCTGTGGACAGATGAGATTGAAGTAGAACTTTTTGGGCTAAATGCAAAACACCATGTGTGGTGGAAAACTAACACTGCACATCACCCTGAAAACACCATCCCCACCGTCACACGTGGTGGAGGCAGCACCCTGCTGTGGGGAGGCTTTTCTTCAGCAGGGGCAGGGAAGCTGGTCAGACGTGATGGGAAGATGGATAGAGCTAAATATAGGAAAATCCTGGGGGAATACCTGTTAAAGGCTGCAGAAGACCTGAGACTGGGGCGTAGGTTCACCTTCCAGCAGGACAACGACCCTAAAAATTCTGCTGATCTAGAATGGAGCATATTCCTGTGTGTGAATGGCGCAGTCACCGTCCAGACCCAAATCCACCTAGAATCTCTGACAACACGTGAAAATCTCTGATCACAAACGTCTCCATCCAATCTCATTGAGAGAGAGGAAAGGGGAAATGTCACCTCTAGATGAGCAAAGCTGGAGAGACCCCCCAAGAGACAGAGTATTGACTCAGAGGGATGAATACAAACGCACCTGAGAAATTTTATATTTATCTTTGTAAGATATTTAGAAATCCAGGTATCATTTCCTTACACTTCACACTTGTACTTTGAGTTAGTATCACATCAAATCTCAATAAATACATTTAGGTTTGTGGCCGTAATGTAAAAAAATATGGAGAAGTTCACAGGATATGAAGACACAGTACATTCAGAACTATATATAGTACATATGAGCAGTATTATCTGCTTACATAGTTGCCAAGTGACTCCTCCACTTCCTCCCGGTTGACCATGTATTCTTGTATATAGGGGCAGTATTATAGTAGTTATATACTTGTACATAGGAGCAGTATTATAGTAGTTATATTATTGTATATAGGGGCAGTATTATAGTAGTTATATTCTTGTATATAGAGGCAGTATTATAGTAGTTATATTCTTGTATATAGGAGCAGTATTATAGTAGTTATATTCTTGTACATAGGGGCAGTATTATAGTAGTTATACTCTTGTATATAGGAGCAGTATTATAGTAGTT
>JARQOC010000004.1:23968162-24041644 GCA_033576535.1 Allobates femoralis | reverse complement strand
CCTCACAGCCCTCCATATAGTATAATGCAGCCTCACAGCCCTCCATACAGTATAATGCAGCCTCACAGCCCTCCATATAGTATAATGCAGCTTCACGGCCCTCCATATAGTATAATGCAGCCTCACAGCCCTCCGTATAGTATAATGCAGCCTCACAGCTCTCCATATTATAATGCAGCCTCACAGCCCTCCATATAGTAAAATGCAGCCTCATAGCCCTCCATATAGTAAAATACAGCCTCGCATTCTTCCACATAGAATAATGCAGCCGCATAATCCATCATATAATATAATGCAGCGTCATAGCCCTCCAGATAATATAATGCAGCATCGCAGCCCTCCAGATAATATAAAGCAGCGTCACAACCTTCCAAATAATACAATGCAGCATCACAGCCTTTCATATATTATAATGCAGCATCACAGCCCTCCAAATATTATAATGCAGCGTCACAGCCCTTGATCAGCTGCCTGGGGACCAACTGGGCAGACTGCCATGCAGTGACATGGATGTGTGTCTTCAGGGATGCACATTCATGTAAAACAGGTGCTGGGGTCAGCGGCTGTCGGGACCCTTTACCTCTGGGCCACTGTACCTCTGGCCCTGGTCGCACTTGTGACCCCTGCGACCACGGTTGTTACGCCACTGCTTACAGCCATACTGCCTTTGGATTTCTGCCATTCAGATAGAGATTATCTAAGCTATTTATCTCTGCTCTTTCTATCTATCTTTCGAAATGAATTCAACCCATTCAAAAGCCAAAAGGTGGACGTCCAGGCAAAATATCCGAGTCAACAAATTGGCTCATAATAAGGTCTATCAGTTCTGGAGTGACTAACAGTAGAGGTATAAATACAAAAAGGGGGGAGACAAGAGGCGCAATAGTGCCCTATCACTAGTGACACACTGAGTATATCAATAGGTGTACACTCACCTGGTCCAGTTGTGTGACCCACAACTGGTTTATAAGCATTCGGTTTAAAGCTGCTGCAGGACCTCCACCAACCACTCGTACGTGGAAAAATGCTCATATATAGGGAAGATGGTGTGTCACGGTCTGCGCTGCTGTCTCATTGGAATCATAAGGGATGGATGTCTCCAAGAAGTCACAAGGAAGGCAAGGTTCCAAAGCAAAGATCTCCTCATGAAGGTGCCAGGATAGGTGCCGAAACACATTGGTGAATAAAGGAGATCTTTGCTTTGGAACCTTGCCTTCCTTGTGACTTCTTGGAGACATCCATTCCTTATGATTCCATTGAGACAGCAGTGCAGACCGTGACACACCATCTTCCTTATATATGAGTAACAGTAGAGGTGGCTCATATGCCTTGTAATAGTGAAGTCACAGACGTCCATGTAAGAACCATATGAAGAGTGTTACACAAGTCTGGAATTGTGGCCAAAAAGAGGTGAAGAAGCCTCGACTTCAATATCATCATAATACCTAATCATTTAGATTTTTAGGAGCAAAACAGGAACAATGCAAAAGAGCAACAAGAACTTAAAAATGATGAAACTGCAACCATCTCTCATGGTACCTTTACACGCCGCGACGGCAGGCTGGATACATCCCGCTACAGGCTACAAATGTAGCTTGTAGCGCCAATGTAGCCCGTCGTAGCGGCGTCTGAAGACGTGACGATACAGCCGGCAACAGATACATCTGTTTCCTAGCTCTGCTCGAAAACTGAAGGCTGCAACGCCGATGGTAGCGAGCTGTATCGGCGTCTAAAGAAGCAACGGAAGGGAACTCGGGACAGCCTGCGATGTAGCTAAGGCGTGACCCTGGCTCCGTGTTACCGCGCCCCATGTGCGATCATTGGTGGAAGATGGTGCGTTGCGATTGGTTGTCGCCGCACAGGGCGGCATATTTAAGGAGCTGACGAGTCACACTACACAATTGCTCGAGCGTGCTGTATTACTCAGCCTCCTGCGTTGCCTGCCCAATCAGGATGTTATGGCTTTGTCCTATCATCGTACGGACGGCTCGTAATCCACAATTGGAGCACGCCTATGTGCTGTCCCTGCTGCACCATAGTAGCCCATAGTACCGCCCATAGTAGCTGGTTGTAGCGGTTTGTAAATGAGCTACAGCCGGCTACTTGAGACACCCGGCGATGTAGCTAGCTATAGATGTAGCGTGGCGTAGCGCACCTTGTCGCGGAGTGTAAAGGTGATGCGTTGACCGTTTGTAACCGTTTGAGCGTGCTCGTGCACGTGAAGTAGCGGGATGTATCCAGCCTGCCGTCGCGGCGTGTAAAGGTACCTTTAGAGACATCCAAACTGACCACAAAAGTTATATGTTCAATATGACAATGATCCAAAACACACTTCTAAGGTCACAGTTGCACTTCTAAAGAAAAACAAGGTGAAGGTGATTCAGTGGCTGAGTGTCTACTGATCTGAACCCAACCGAACACCTAGGGGGAATCATGAAGAGACAAGTGGTCATCACTCTTCATCCAGGCTCTAAAAGACGTCGTTCTCGAAGAATGAAAAATATTGATGTTGTAATATGTAACCAACTTGCTCATTGCAGACCTAGAAGACCTGGTGCTTGAAGGACGAACAAAATACTAGATGTAGTGGTCTTTGATGTGGGGTGTACTCATTTTTTCTTGAGCTATTTTTAGTAAAATTTAGGATTTTATAGTGAAAATTACATTTGTAACCTTTCGTTGTTATGGATTAAAAAAAATGTGTTCAGTGAGATATTGATGAAAATCCAACTTTACAAAGGGGGCGTAGGGAGAGTAGGGGGGGATGAAGCTCCCAGAAACGCCCTGAAACATGACAATATGATATTGATTTGTCCTGGGGAAGGAGCCAGGGTGCCTGAAATGTGTTGACTAATACCAATATTATATTCACCCTTTGCTGTCTGGTGGAATGCAGCAGTGTGGTTTTTACCCCTTCATCCTCCCTACTCTATATGCACCACACAGGGGACTGCAGCAGCTGTGATCTGCTTTTATAGTGGTTGTGACTCTCACAACCACACAAGGTGAAGCCTCTGATACCTATTTAGGTCATATTTTATCTCCCAGACCCTTCATCCTCCCTACTTTAATTTTCTGATATAATGACCTTCGGGTCTGTAAGCCATAATCATCAACATTAACAGAAATAAACACATGAAATAGATCCCTCTCTGTAATATAATATTGAATTGCTGAAATAAAGTCACTGTTTGACGCTCTTGTAATTGATTGAGCTGCTCCTGTAGATGTGTCTCCAGCCCCCTCTCCAGTATGCATTGTCTTACAGACCTGCATGCTGTCTCGTATCCTCATTTTCCCTCTCCGCTGTGTAGTTTTGGCTGAATTCTTCCTCCGCCGCCCTTCCCCCACCTCTACATTTATGATGACCTCAGCAATCTGCACCCCCTCGGTGTCTTGCTTCTGGCGTGTTGCAGGTCCCTCTACGGATGGACATGTGAACAGCGCTCTAAAAATAGACAAATCTATATTTAACGGAATATTTCTACAGGAATATAAGAGATTTCTAGGAAGGAGGCGGGAGAGAAGGAAACTGTCACAGGCGATACTGTTAATCCAGCTAAATGACAAGCCTCCAATTTACGTAGAGGGCTTGGTTCCAGGGTACGATGGATGTATCCATAGATAGATCTAGGTAAATCCAGCTAGTACGATCTGCATGATGTCCATCAGTCTGTCCATACTCACTATGCGTAACAGGGTTGAGTTTTTTAGATGAAGCCGAGACATTTTGTTATTTGTTATAGCTCTGTCATATGTAGGTACAGTAGATCTAATAGGTACTTACTAGTGATGAGTAACCACTACCAGGCTCGGGTGTTCGGTACTCGCAACGAGCCGGTTGGATGCTCGGATGGGCTCACCTTGAGTGCCGAGTATAATTGAAGAACTTCCAACAAACAAAATGCTCAAGTTTCCCATTGACTCCCATTATACCGAGTACTCAAGTAGAGTCAGTCTAGGCGTCCGACCTGCTCGCTTCTAGTACAAGCACCCGAGCATGGTAGCGTTCGCTCATCACTAGTGCCTACATGACAAGTTGAGCTTTGGTAATACTCCAATTTACTACGTTGTCTTCTTCTCCGGACAGAGATTGTACGGGCCATGACTTTTGTGATTAACCAGGGGATGGCGATGTACTGGGGCACTTCCCGCTGGAGTGCAATGGAAATTATGGTACGTGAAACAAATTAACTACTTTAATTAATAATGTTCTGTGTGATTTTAGAGTCAGTCTGTTTTGTTGAAAGCCAACAGGGTTTGTGCCCATGGTGAACTGTTTCCCATCCATAATGGGGTGTCTAATCTCCGCTAATGACTATGGTCTTTAAGCTAGAACAGAAAGCAGCTCAAATAGTCTCAATTTTAAGGTCTACCGGTGTCATGCAATAATTAGATCAAGTGTCCCTAACCTTTGGCTCTGGAGTCACATGTGGCTCATGGGTAGAGATGAGGTCAACCCTTCAAGGTTCAGTTGTAGAGATATTCGTAGCTGTGGAAGTTCAGATATGAGTGGTGCCTGAACTTGATTCTAACCTTATTTGAAGTCAATGATTAGCAGTTGGGTGCTGCCCACATACTGCCACCCATACCCAAACCACTTCCGGGAATGGCAGGGCGAGGACTTTTAATTTTTTTCTTTACATCCACACAACGGCTGATTACTCTTTCTTTACTCCCAGTGCGAGCTGATTAAACATTGCAGTTAGTTCACATTGGGCTAAGCACCAAGCATACCCAAGCATAGCGATGCTCACTCCAGTGATTTTCATACGTAAATCATCCAAACTCACCCAATGTCCAAACCCAAACAGGTTCGGTGAGCTCTACTCATGGGCCTATGATGTGTGGCTCATGGCTGTCTTCCAGCTTGGTACCTTAGCACCAGGTCTAGCTATCAGCTATGAAGAACAGGACTCCATATGCTGATTTTGCTGAGTAGCCCCACACAGATGAGCAGATCAGGATGATCATATACTGGCCTTGGTCTAGGATGATATTGCCAGTCAAAGAAGGTGGTTGAAGCTGGATATGATAGTGTAATGGGAGTTCTTGCTGTGCAAATACCAAGAGTAGTAAGGTGGGAATCCCTGGATCTCTGGGTGTCACTACTTTTGGGGGGGGAAGAACAGGAGCTAGATGTCACTACTCGTGGGGAGTGGGAGGCTGTGGATGTGTCTCTCATGATAAGACATGTTGGGAACCATTGACTTAGATCAATCAATCGAAGCTTGAAAAAAGCAAACAACTGTATAAAATCTTGAACACTGTCGGAAAATTTCTCCTCCTTAGTTGTAGCATTTCTTAAAAAGCACAAGACTGAGGGTCCTATCTATTCCTAATTACCTTTGTGTTGATAGGAGGCCTATTCCGTAGCTCGCCAGTTTAACCTCATCCCTCCAGTATGTGAACAGGCCGAGTATCACCTATTTCAGCGTGAAAAAGTAGAGACTCAACTCCCCGAACTGTATCATAAGATTGGTGAGTATTTCGATAAAGTTAACGTCCTTCAGATGACATCCGATCCATTGTTCATAAATGTTACCAACTCTTGGGATCGTCGTTTATTTTGTTTTCTCCAGGTGTTGGCTCTATGACATGGTCTCCATTGGCGTGTGGCCTGATAACCGGGAAATATGCTGACACCATCCCTGAAAAATCTAGAGCCTCCTTCAAGGTAACGCCATATCACCATGGATATGCAGATTTAAAGAAGTCCATTACGGGCAATTTCCAATGGGTGTACTCAGTGGCGGACCTTTACCCCAGGGGGCCCTGGTGCAGCCATGTTGAGGAGCGGGTGTGGGGAAGGTGCTGGTGGCGTCGGCGTGGTTCCGGGGGGGGGGGTGGGGGGGCTGTGCGATGTGGTGCTGACATTTGCGGCGGCTCTCCTACCTGCGCGAGTGCGCTCCTGGGAGCCGGAGGGGCACAGGAGAGGAGGGGGGGATCAGGCAGGGGAAGCAGGAAGCTTTCTGCATCCCTTGCCTGACCCTCCTCTCCTCTGACGGCGGCTTACAGGGGTCGGCTGGGGGCCCCTTGCAGGCTTGAAGGGGCCCCCTAGCCGGTTGGGGCCCTGATGCAGCTGCACCAGCTGGACCACGGTAGTTCCACCCTGGGTGTACTGATTTGGGTATTCTTAGTAATCAGCTGCAGATTAAAGCAAAGTACTCGTCGTGGTACAAGGTCTACCAGATATGCTCTTTTTACCACTTTTTTGCCATGACTAACTGATGACTCTTCCCGGGCCAGAGTGGTCACTTGCTACAGTCAGTGATTGGCAGCAGTGGATATTAGCCCATGCCGGGGACTTCATTATTTTCTAACCTTCTCAGATGTCTGCATAATAATTGTTCCTGGGTGGATACTACAGAGTTTTGTGGTTGCTCTCCACTTTCACAGAAGTAGGATCTGAATAGTTCATGTTCCTCTTCGATTTTTGTAAATCCGTTTGGATTGGGATGGTCCTACATCGCTCAAAGAGTGTGTTCATGTAACTGGTTTAATGCTCCACACCTTTTTTTTTGCAGGGATATCACTGGCTAAAAGAGAAAGCAGTGAGTGATGAAGGCAAAAAACAGCACGTCAAGGTGAAGGATCTTCATCCCATAGCGGAGCGCCTCAACTGCACGGTCACCCAGCTGGCTATAGGTACGACATTAAACCATCGTACATAGCTAGAGAATTTATGTATTAGCCTGACAAGCTAATAGCAAATCAAGGTATTAATTACAATTTCTTGGGACGTGAAATGTTTGCACCTTAAAAATGAAAGAATATGCGACACAAAGAAATGTCTACAGTTATGATTATGAGCACTACCACACCACTACCACGAGCAGGTTGGACGCTCGGACGGGTTCTACTCGAATACTGAATATACTGGAAGTCAATGGAAAACTCAAGACTCTTCCGAAAAAATGCTCAAGTTCCCCATTGTCTTCCATTATACTCGGGACTCGAGTTGAGCCTGTCTAAGCATCCGACCTACTTGTTTTGACTACCGAGCATGGTAATGCTTGCTCATCACTAGTCTACAGCAGACAACCTCTTTATGAGCCGTCCAGATTATTAAGCATTATTACTGTTCCTTTCTTGAATGTGTTGATGCCTCTTTTTCCAGCATGGTGTCTGCGCAGCGAGGGTGTGAGTTCTGTCCTACTTGGTGTCTCCAACTGTGATCAACTTATTGAGAATTTGGGTTCAATCCAGGTGAGATTCCACATTAATTGTCTTATTGATTAAACCTGCATCTCTTCAACTTTACCATGAAAGAAGTCCTCAAGAGGATCTCGATATCGTAAATACAGGGTGATTGTAAAAGATTCATCGGGTTTCAAAGAGATATACCTCGGTTTTCATCGATATCGATTATTATCGGTTTCAGTTTTGGTTGATATTGTCCAGGAAACATTTGTCTCGGTTTTCGTTGGTGCGCATACATGACATACTACTAATTTTGCAAGAAAAAATGGTGAACCACAAGATCTCTATTCCAAAACAATAATATCTCTAACCCCTCCCTACCTGCCATCTTCCATACACCAAAAAGAGTGTTTAGAATAATAAATGCCATGTTAAAGGGACTCTGTCAGGTCATTGTTCAGTATGATACTAATATTACCCTTCAATAGTGCCTGGGCAGACCTTTTAAAAACATGTAAAATCATTATTGTACCGTTTGTAGTTTTCATGCTATAAGCATTTTCAGACCCTGCAGGGAGCTGGTACATTAGTTCTGTCCATTACTTTTACAGAGAATTAGTCCGGCTGCTGCAAAAGTGTTATTTAAATATCTACACCACCCAAGCTGGTGTTCTGTCCCTCCCCTCTGTGCTGGGAGGGTGGAGGTGTTTTGTCCTGCACTGTGTAAGGCCAGCTTCACACCACGGTTTTTACCTGTCAGGTTCAGTCTGGTGTGACTGAACATGATCAGGTTTTGTCCCCATGCATCCCTATGGTGCCGGATTGGCTTTACTTGGCCTCCGGTTTTGTGCTTTTCTGGAAGGATCTGGTTCATTTAGTTTTTTGGCAACAGACATAAAATCGGAGTCTGCATCATTTTATGTGTTCAGTGCCAAAAATGAACAGAGCCAGATCCTCTCAGATCCGGGGTGATCCAGCACCCATAACATGGGAGGCTATGGGCGCCAGATTGCCCTGGATCCTGCAAAAAAAAACAGATTGTTTCCCAGATGCTTTTACTGAAGAGCGGCGGCACCATGGACAGAGCAGCATTGCATAGTCAGCACTGAAGTTCAGCACCATGGAGACTCCACGGCTGAAACATCAGCTCCCCTGCACACGCGGTGCTGAAATTTCAGCACTGGACAGCAGCAGAGATGTGCAGAAACGATTCCTGTTTAAGGCTACTTTCACACTACGATTTTGCTAAATCCGATGCTGTCCGATGAAAATTAGACAGCATCGGATCCGATTTAGCCCCCATGTTCTCCAATGGGGATCGGATCGGATTGGATGTGCACTTAATGGCATCCGATTTGCATCCGATCCGATTCTGTCCGATTTTTTTTCAGGAGCCAAAATCGGAGACTGCTCCGATTTTGGTAACCGATTCAAAAATCGGATCGCATCGGATTCTATGCGATCCGATTAAAATAATATGGGAGTCTATGGGGGATCGGATCGGATAGAAAATTGGATCCTATATCGGATCCGATTTTCTGTATTGAGCATGCTCAATACCCTAGACCACTCCCAAAACCTCCCCCAGCCATTTAAATAGGATCCGATAAAAAATCGGATCGGATGGCATCTGATGGCATCCGATTTTGAGCATCCGATGCTGTCTGATTTTCATCGGACAGCATCGGATTTAGCAAAATCGTAGTGGGAAAGTAGCCCGAAAACATATTTGCCCTCAGTTTCTGCACATCCGGGGCTGTCAAGCTCTGTCCGGTGCATCCTGAAAAACACTGGACAGAACCTGACAGCTCCAAACCACGGTGTGAAGCCGGCCTAAGAGGTTTCTATTATATGAAGCTTGGTCTTCCTGCAGACATGTAATGTGTGTATCTGCTGAGCAAATGCTCAAATGTTCTTATAATCCATAGAAATATCTCAGACTGCACACACTACACATATGTCTCATACAAACAATGACATGAAGAGCTCAGAGCTTCAGCTAAGCCCACACCTCCGCCCCTATTTCTTCTCTGTCTGCAGACTCTGCTCTGCAATAGTGCAATGAGTCACACAACAGACAGATCAGAGAGGAGGGGAGGACATGATACATGAATATTCATTCCTTGGGGAGAGGGCAGCAGAGAACTCGCTGTGATTGACAAATGGAATGAATCTTTTATTTTGAAGTTATAATAAAGAATAGGAGGGAAGTATAAATAATATAAATACATGAATACACAGAGCTTAGAGAGAGGAATTAGAAAATGGTATCAGTTATATATGGATTTTTGACCTGACAGATTCCCTTTAAATGTTAATTTATTCTTTACATTAGTCTTTTGAAGTCATTTTATATTAATTTCTTAATCTTTTTAGTATTAAAAACTGTCATTATTCTCTATAATGGTACCTTTACACGCCACCACCAAGGGTAGCAACAGGTAGGCACCGCACGTGCACGCGCGTGTTTGCAACAGTTGCTAACGGTACCTGATGCCGCAATTACACGCTGCCACAAGGTGCTCCACACAAGGTATTTTCGTTCCCCGGAAGTGCCGACGGGTGCCGCGGGTTACCTTCTGTAGAGCACCTTCCCTGAATTACACACCACTACCACAAGGAAATCTGGGCGGACCTGGGGCAGCAGGGACAACACATAGGCGTGCCAGAGTTGTGTAGTACGCGACGCTCGTACGATGATTGGACAACGCAATAACATCATGAATGGCCAGCCAGCGCAGGAAGGCTGGCTAATACATGACGCTATTGCAAATGTGTATTGTGACTGGTCAGCTCGTTAAATATGCCGCCCTGTGCAGGGACAGCCAATGGGTACACAGTAGCTCCCACCAATGATTGCCGATGGGGCGTGGTATACATGACACTGTGGCACGCCCCAGGGAACTCAAATACCGTGCCTGTTCCCCGATTACACGCCGCCGCCATAGGGTTTTTACCTGCTTGTTTTTTAGCACGGCTGAAACACAGGTATCCAAAGAGACAGGAAGGAACTTCTTGAATTATACGCCGCCACTTCGCGGTGTTTTCAAGGTATCAGGTACAATCGTGTCCGATACCTGGCGGTTTCTACCTTTCGGTGGCGGCGTGTAAATGTACCATAAAATGTGTTTTTCTTATGTATTTTGGGTATTTTGGAGAGCGTAAAACGAATTAATTAGGTTTACAGTGTTCCTATGGAAATAATTGCCTTGGTTTAAGTCAATTTCAGTTTTGTCTGATTGTTTTCGGACAGATTATCGATGAAACTGAGGTATAACTGTATTTGAAAATGTATTACATGCGCAATGGTGAACAGCACATGATAAAGAACATAAATTCTCTACTTTCAGCACATATTTGCAAATTCAATGAGTAGTAGCGCTGGGCACTGCAATAATTACCCTGTATTGCTGTACGGTCATCCGCATAAGTCCAAGGTGTGGATACTCCAGATGGTGGTGCACACTTCAGATAAGTTCAATAGACAACTTTCAGTAAAGAAGATAATAATGAGCGGCACTCACCAATGTAGATTCTTCAGTTTTTAATCCGCCAAATTACAGGCATTACATGGCATGGTGAGGGGAGGGAGAGTGGAGTGGTGACGACGGGCACTGTTTCACCGCGGTATGCCGCTTCTTCCTGTCAGGACCTGACTGGAAGAAGCGGCATACCGCCGCGAAACGGTGCCCGCCGTCACCACTCCACTCTCCCTCCCCTCACCATGCCATGTAATGCCTGTAATTTGGCAGATTAAAATCTGAAGAATCTACATTGGTGAGTGCCGCTCATTATTATCTTCTTTATTGAAAGCTACATATTTGCAAATGTTCTATATGTCCTCCTTTTGTCACACATCCATGTGGTAATCCAGTTAGATCCAAACACGCTGCAGCAAGTCCTCATCGATAGTTAGTAGAGTAGCGGTAATGCCGTCCCGGAACTTATCCAGTGTTGCTGGCAAAGGTGGCAGATAAACATTGACTTGGATGTACCCACAAAGAAAGACATACTCTTAGATTAGGTGACCTGGTGGGCAAAAGTGTGTATTTGTGTGGGCTACGTGCAAAGGACTCTCAAACCCTCTCCACTGCTTCACATGTAAAGCCCCCGTCACACCTAGCGAGATCGCTGTTTCGTCACAGGTTTTGTGACGCAACAGCGACCTCACCAGCGATCTCGCCATGTTTGACATGTAGCAGCGACGGGCCCCGCTGTGACATCGCCGATCGTGTTTAAATGACCTGGACCATTTTTTGAACGTCGGGCTCCTGCTGGGCAGCATGCATTGGTGTGTTTGATGGGGACAACAACCTCGTTGGGAGACTCAGAACTCAGCCACGTAGGTGTGAGTCGTCAGACTAGCTGCTGTGTGACAGGGTCTCAACGACCACCGAGCTCGTTATATGGGTCGTCGTATCGTTGCTGCGTGGTTCGGTAGATCTGACCGTTTGACATCTCACCAGCGACCACGTAGTGACGTTCCAGCGATCTTTACCAGGTCGCATCATAGTCGGGATCGCTGTAGCGTCGCCAAGTTTGGCGGTACCTTAACACTTGGTCATCCAGGACTTTTATGTTTAGACAAGCATTCAGTGTCCTCAAATGGTCGATACCAATGCAGAATGCTCTAGTACTCAATGCTCATACACTCCCTGATGAAGGAGCATAGCAGGCTCTGAAACGCGTTGGATGGATCCAAATAAATGTATAGAGTGAACTTTTGATTCGAGTTATTTGTGGCAGCGCGGACCGACGACACATTGTCCCTGGAAAAATCTAGTGTTTAGGTGGGTCGCTTTCATGGTGTCTTCGGAACGCTCACAATTGATTTACACTTCTCATACCCTAAAGAACAAAACACTTTCAATTGCACAGTCATCCTTTGGAGATCTGATGCCGCCCAGCCACCAGCTGAGTCACAACCGAGCCTGCACACGTGAATTGCAACTTCTGAGATGTGACCTTTTACTGCCATATTACTAAAAATGGGTGAAATGTATATCTTTCCAATTATATGAATACAAATCCCAATGAATCTTTTATAATCACCTGTACTTTGCCAGTGAAGTTTTGATTTTAGAACTTACAACCTCAAGCAAAAGTTACAATAGCAGTCATTGCTTTAGACCTGCATCTTCTCTTCCGCCCTACTCTACTGATGTTATGTCTTTGGCAGTGTCATGATGATTCACAGTTGGTTCCCTGCTGCCTAACTGCATGGACCTGGCTGTGAATCAAAATGTTGTCCGCAGTGACGCTCTACGACTAAGCTACCTGGAAGAAAAAGAGCTGCTTTGTTGACAAGTGGCTAAATGAAGCAGCGAAGGGACATGGCAGAGATCAACCCTGTGCAGAAAAGGCAGGTGTTTAGCAATTATTTACCTGTAAGTTCATATCCTTATGCACAAAAATAATAAAAGTCCTTGATCACTCCTTTTGAAGGGAACCTGTCAGCTGTGGCGGCATCATTTCTGCAGCTGCACATTGTGAATACTTCCAAGGTGCACTGAACAGCTTCATAATGCTCAGTGCGCATGCTCAGAAGCCCTCACTGACGGTACCGCATAACAGCGAACCATCAGTAAGGGCTTCTGCGAATGCGCACTGAGCGGCTTCATAATAATCAGTGTGCATGCTCAGAAGCCCTCACTGACGGTACCGCATAACAGCGAGTAAGGGCTTCTGCGAATGCGCACTGAGCATTATGAAGCCGCTCAGTGCACCTCGGCAGTATTCGCAATGTCCGAGTGCAGTCTGATGTTTTGCACGCCATCTGATATATGCTGCCACTCGCAGCATACTACAGTTTTTTTCACATGCTGAATAGGCATGAGAAAAATAATCAGTGGTTGACACTGCCACATAGTATAAGGCTGTGTTCACATTTGATCAGTTATTGGCCTTGGATGCGTTATTGGCATCAGTTTTTTTATTTTTTTGCTCTAAGTCCAAAAACTGATGCTAAAACCTGATGCTGCACTCAAGTGTGACTGAAATGGTGTCAGGTTTTCTTACAGGACCCAAAAAACGATGCTAGCAGCATTTTTGGGTGCAGGACAAAAGCCAAATTAGTTTTTTTTAACATGGGGCCCTATGAGAAAATGGAACCGGTTTTTAGAGCATTGTTTAGGGAAAAAATGACAAAGTCCAAAAAACGTCCAGGTGCACAGGAGGTACTATTGGCACCCTAAAAATACTGGATCAGGTATCAAGAACAAGGAAAAAAACAGATGGCCAAGTGTGAACCCAGGCTGACACTGGTTCAAGGGCTATCCGATAACACATTGGATAGCCCTTGTCCATTTTATATGCTGTTGCAAACAAGCCCTTAAAGAATTTAATGTAATGTTTCATCTCTCATCCATGAAAAACTGATGACACTTGAAAGAAACTGATCAAAAAACTCTCATGAAACTCAATCCACTTGTCTCATATGTGAAAATAAATGTCTGAATGAGCTCCAACTCTCATTGTCGAGAGGGAAGATAATTGCTGATAATCAAGTTCACTAGTCTAGGTCAAAAAAGTGTAGAAGACTTCTGGATATAGTTCACTTAGTACATAGAATCATAGAATGGTAGAGTTGGAAGGGACCTCCTGGGTCATTACATGAAGAGACCTCCTGGGTCATCATGTGAAGGGACCTCCTGGGTCATTATGTGAAGGGACTTTCTGGGTCATCATGTGAAGGGACCTCCTGGGTCATCATGTGAAGGGACCTCCTGAGTCATCATGTGAAGGGACCTCCTGGGTCATCATGTGAAGGGACATCCTGGGTCATCATGTGAAGGGACCTCCTGGGTCATCATGTGAAGGGACCTCCTGAGTCATCATGTGAAGGGACCTCCTGGGTCATCATGTGAAGGGACCTCCTGGGTCATCATGTGAAGGGACCTCCTGAGTCATCATGTGAAGGGACCTCCTGGGTCATCATGTGAAGGGACCTCCTGGGTCATCTGATCCAACCCCTGCTCAAAGCAGGAATCACTAAATTCATATCAGAGAGATGTCTGCCAGCCTCTGTGTGAAGACTTCCATTGAAGGAGAACACACTACCTCTCGTGGCCGCCTGTTCTACTTATTGATCACCCTCACTGTCAAAAGTTTTTTTCTAATATCTAATCTGTGTCTCCTCCCATTCAGTTTCATCCTATTACTTCTAGCGTTTCCTTGTGCATATGAGAATAAAGCTGATCCTCTAGTGTGACAGTCCTAGAATAAAGCTGATCCCTCTACAGTGTGACAGCCCTTGAGATATTTGTATATCGATATTAAGTCTCCTCTCAGTCTACTTTTTTACAGGCTCCTCATTACCAGATCCTGTAAGCATTCCTCATAGGACATGGTTTGCAGACCTGTCACCATCCTGGTCACTCTTCTCTGAATTTGCTCCAGTTCGTTGATGTCTTTTGTATAATGTGGAGTCCAGAACTGGACACAGTATCCAGATGAGGTCTGACCACAGAGGAGTAGAGGGAGATAATGTCTTCACGTGATCTAGACTTGTTAATACATCCCAGAATTGTGTTTGCCTTTTTTGCTGCAGCATCAGACTGTTGACTCCTGTTCAGTCTGTGATCTATTAGTATACACAAGTCTTTTTCACGGTTCCATGACAATTGTGTACAAGATAATTGTGTACGGACAATTGTGTACAGACAATTGTGTACAGGCCAATTGTGTCCAAGGACAATTGTGTACAAGGACAATTGTGTACAGGGCAATTGTGTACAAGGCAATTGTGTACAAGGCAATTGTGTACGGACAATTGTGTACAAGGCAATTGTGTACGGACAATTGTGTACGGACAATTGTGTACAAGGCAATTGTGTACGGACAATTGTGTACAAGGCAATTGTGTACGGACAATTGTGTACAAGGCAATTGTGTACGGACAATTGTGTACGGACAATTGTGTACGGACAATTGTGTACAAGTGTGTACAAGGCAATTGTGTACGGACAATTGTGTACAAGGCAATTGTGTACGGACAATTGTGTACAAGGCAATTGTGTACGGACAATTGTGTACGGACAATTGTGTACAAGGCAATTGTGTACGGACAATTGTGTACAAGGCAATTGTGTACGGACAATTGTGTACAAGGCAATTGTGTACGGACAATTGTGTACGGACAATTGTGTACAGACAATTGTGTACAAGTGTGTACAAGGCAATTGTGTACGGACAATTGTGTACAAGGCAATTGTGTACGGACAATTGTGTACAAGGCAATTGTGTACGGACAATTGTGTACAAGGCAATTGTGTACGGACAATTGTGTACAAGGCAATTGTGTACGGACAATTGTGTACAAGGCAATTGTGTACGGACAATTGTGTACAAGGCAATTGTGTACGGACAATTGTGTACGGACAATTGTGTACAGACAATTGTGTACAAGTGTGTACAAGGCAATTGTGTACGGACAATTGTGTACAAGGCAATTGTGTACGGACAATTGTGTACAAGGCAATTGTGTACGGACAATTGTGTACAAGGCAATTGTGTACGGACAATTGTGTACGGACAATTGTGTACAAGGCAATTATTTGTGTACAGGCCACTTGTACAGGCCACTTTCACAATGACGCTTACTTTCAGTTTCATTACTCACCCCTTGCAACTTTCACCATGACTTTTACTATGAGCAAGTCTGAAAAAGACAAAGATGTCCTTAGGCTTGGGGGACACGAGTATATCCTGCACAGGACACGTGATGACAGCATCAAAGAATGGCGGTGCAGGCAAGTCAACAAATTCAAGTGTCCCGCACGCATGCACACATCTGGAGCCGCGATTGTTAAACAGCCGACTGAGCACAGTCACTCTGCAGATCCAGTTCAAGCTGAAGCCAGAGCTACAATGGCTGCTCTGAGGCAAGAAGCAATCAGCTCTCAAGCATCTACTAGAAGCATTGTTGGACAGGTTCTTCAAGACAGGTCTGATGACGTGTTGTCTCGAATGCCCAAGCGAAGTGACGTTGAGCGAAATACACGTCGGGTCAGGCAGCGAGCAAACACCATGCTGACTCCTCCTCAAAGCATCAATTTTGCTATCCCCCAGGAATACAGCGACATCATTTTATATGACTCTGCAAGAGATGACCCCCACAGGATTCTTGCCATTGGTAGCAATGAACTGTTGCCTTATTTCGAAAGAGGAGAGACATGGTTTGGCGATGGAACGTTCAAGGTGGTGCCAACCATGTTCTTTCAGCTGTATTCTCTCCATGCAAAAGTCGGCAACTCCTATCGTCCCCTGATCTACTGCCTGCTGCCAAACAAGACTGGTCCAACCTATCGTCGAATGATCACGGCGCTCAAAGGGTTGATGCCAGGTGCAAATCCCCAGAAAATTCTTCTTGACTTTGAGATGGCAGCAATGTCAGCTTTCCAAGATGAGTTTCCAGCTGCAGCGATTTCTGGCTGCTTCTTTAATCTGAGCCAGTCCATTATTCGAAAGGTCAATGAGCTGGGCCTAAAGGCTGAATTTGAGGCTGAGGATGGAGAGTTCAATCTCAAGGTAAAATCTTTGGCCTCCTTGGCGTTTGTCCCACCAGCCGAAGTAAGTGCAAGGTATGACGAACTAGCCCAAATCTTCCCTGATGATGATGCTACCAATCAGCTCCTCTCCTACTTTGAGCATACCTACGTTAGGGGGCCAGGAGTAGGTGGACGCTTTCGAAACGCAAGGTTTACTCCAGAGGTCTGGAATCATTATGCTGACGCTTTGGCCTCTGCCCCCAAGACCACGAATTGCTGCGAGGGGTTTCATAACGCCTTACAAGCACTCTTTCTTTGTGCTCATCCTACCGTGTGGAAACTGTTCAACGGACTCATTAGTGACATGGCAATTCATAGACTTACAGCCCAGAATGCTGAGGTACTGAATGTTGAGCATCCACGAAGCAAGTATGTCCAGCTAGCTGAACGACTGCGTGTGAAAGTGGCTGATATTCACAATCAAGGAGACAAGCTGCGGTATCTACGAGCGATCAGCAACATGCAGGCACGATAGACAAGACCAGCAATATTTGTAGAATAAGAATAGAAGAAGCTTTGAAACTGTTATTCAATAAGCAATCTTACGTTAAAATCAATGATGAATAAAGTATTTCCTTTTTTTGGACGTTTAATTTTTTGTTTTCCCTATACTTGTCTGTAAATAATCGTCCGTACACACTTGTCCGTACACAATTGCCTTGTACACAATTGTCCGTACACAATTGCCTTGTACACACTTGTACACAATTGTCTGTACACAATTGTCCGTACACAATTGTCCGTACACAATTGCCTTGTACACAATTGTCCGTACACAATTGCCTTGTACACAATTGTCCGTACACAATTGCCTTGTACACAATTGTCCGTACACAATTGTCCGTACACAATTGCCTTGTACACAATTGTCCGTACACAATTGCCTTGTACACAATTGTCCGTACACAATTGCCTTGTACACAATTGTCCGTACACAATTGCCTTGTACACACTTGTACACAATTGTCTGTACACAATTGTCCGTACACAATTGTCCGTACACAATTGCGTTGTACACAATTGTCCGTACACAATTGCCTTGTACACACTTGTACACAATTGTCTGTACACAATTGTCCGTACACAATTGTCCGTACACAATTGCCTTGTACACAATTGTCCGTACACAATTGCCTTGTACACAATTGTCCGTACACAATTGCCTTGTACACAATTGTCCGTACACAATTGTCCGTACACAATTGCCTTGTACACAATTGTCCGTACACAATTGTCCGTACACAATTGCCTTGTACACAATTGTCCGTACACAATTGCCTTGTACACAATTGTCCGTACACAATTGCCTTGTACACAATTGTCCGTACACAATTGCCTTGTACACACTTGTACACAATTGTCTGTACACAATTGTCCGTACACAATTGTCCGTACACAATTGCCTTGTACACAATTGTCCGTACACAATTGCCTTGTACACAATTGTCCGTACACAATTGCCTTGTACACAATTGTCCGTACACAATTGTCCGTACACAATTGCCTTGTACACAATTGTCCGTACACAATTGCCTTGTACACAATTGTCCGTACACAATTGCCTTGTACACAATTGTCCGTACACAATTGCCTTGTACACAATTGTCCGTACACAATTGCCTTGTACACACTTGTACACAATTGTCTGTACACAATTGTCCGTACACAATTGTCCGTACACAATTGCCTTGTACACAATTGTCCGTACACAATTGCCTTGTACACAATTGTCCGTACACAATTGCCTTGTACACAATTGTCCGTACACAATTGTCCGTACACAATTGCCTTGTACACAATTGTCCGTACACAATTGCCTTGTACACAATTGCCTTGTACACAATTGCCCTGTACACAATTGTCCTTGTACACAATTGTCCTTGGACACAATTGGCCTGTACACAATTGTCTGTACACAATTGTCCGTACACAATTATCTTGTACACAATTGTCCTGTCACCCTTTTTCACATGTGCTGTTGCTTCGCCCTGTTCCTCCCATTCTGTAGATTTGTTTTTCATTGTTCTTGCCCAGATGAAGGATTTTGCAGTTGTCCCTGTTATAAACCATTCTGTTACTTGCTGTCCACTGTTCCAGTTTGTTTAGATATTTGTGAATCCTCTCTGTTCTCTAGTATAGCGATCCCTCCTAGCTTTAGGTTACCAGCTAATGTAATCAATTCATTCTCAACTTCTTCATGTAAATCATTGATAAAGATATTGAACAACACCGGGCCCAGGACATAGCCTTGTGGTCACCACTTGAGACATTCTCCAACTGCATGCATCCACATACCTTCACTGATGGGTGTGTCTCATGTGTGACAATGAAACAGATGCATGCTCAGTTACGAGGAGCCTCTGAGAAAGGTGTGTGTAGTGACCAAAGTCAGTGTGTGTGGAGGTTGCCATACTTTCTTAAGTACTCAAAAAAGGCAGCATCAGAATATCTTACCATCAGCAGCCTCCTTAAGGTAACCCAGTGAATAGCGGTAGTGTATATCGGTAGTGAGTGACTCTTTATATCTGATTCTCTAGCGAGTGTGACCGCGAGCTTTGTGTGACAGAGCGCAAGTGCGACAGAAGTGTGTGACTTGTGATTCAGTGACTTTGGATTCAGGGAGTTTGGAAGGGAGGAATTACTGAATTGCTGGTTGTATTTTATTAATACTTTGCATTTCTTTTTACTTATCATTTCTGTCTGGTGCAATCACCATTAGGAAATGAGCTCCATGATTGGCAATGCCATCCAGTGTACATCTTGCCACATGTATGCATTCCTTGACCAGCCGGCCGAGGGTGCATACTGCTGTGTGAGATGTGAGTACGTTGTGCATTTGGAAGCCCAGATACTGGATCTAAATGAACGACTGACAACGCTGAGATCCATAGACAATATGGAAAGGAGTCTGCTGCTCACTGAACAGCTGCTCAATGGGATAGATGTGGGGGAGGATGGTATTATGGAGCCTCAGGACCATGAGGTAGCTAGCTGGGTGACAGTTAGAAGGCGGGGTAGAGGGAAGGGTGCCAGGGAGGCTAGCCCTGATCTGGCACACCCCAATAAATTTGCTATGTTGGCAGATGAGGGGGGTGTGAGTTCAGGGATAGCACTGCTGCAGCAGGGCATGACCTCTGAAACCCAGAGGAGTGTCTGCTCCAGTAAGGGGGAAAACAGGAGAGTAGGGCAGGCCAGACAGGTGCTGGTAGTGGGGGACTCAATTATTAGGGGAATAGATAGGGCAATCTGTCACAAAGACAGGGATCGTCGAACAGTGTGCTGCCTACCGGGCGCTCGAGTCCGGCACATCGCTGATCGGGTTGACAGATTACTGGGAGGAGCTGGTGAGGACCCAGCGGTCATAGTGCACATTGGCACAAATGACAAAGTTAGAGGTAGGTGGAAGGTCCTTAAAGATGATTTCAGGGAATTAGGCTGCAAGCTTAAGGCAAGGACCTCCAAGGTAGTATTCTCTGAAATACTGCCTGTACCACGTGCCACACCAGAGAGAAAACGGGAGATTAGGGAGATAAATAAGTGGCTCAGGAATTGGTGTAAGAAGGAGGGGTTTGGGTTCCTGGAGAACTGGGCCGACTTCTCTGTTGGCTACAGGTTCTATGCTAGGGACGGGCTGCACCTCAATGGGGAGGGTGCAGCTGTGCTGGGGGAGAAAATGGCTAGAAGGTTGGAGGAGTGTTTAAACTAGGGATTGGGGGGGAGGGTACTCATTGTATAGGAGGGGAAGATAGTGTAAACAGTAACCTGGGCACAAGTAATAAAATTGGGGGTGGCATGGGGGGTGGGGTTAGAACAGTCAATCTAGTAGGAAGGAATAGAGGTAAAGAGAGATGCATAAAGTGCATGTATACTAATGCCAGAAGCCTCACCAACAAAATGGAGGAATTAGAATTGATTTTGTTGGAAAATAATTATGACATGGTGGGGATTTCGGAGACTTGGCTGGACGAGAGCCATGACTGGGCTGTTAATTTACAGGGCTATTGTCTGTTCAGAAATGACCGTACAAATAGGCGAGGAGGAGGTGTATGTTTATACGTAAAATCATCCTTAAAACCCATCCTGCGTGATAATATAGGTGAATCTAATGGAAATGTAGAGTCCCTGTGGGTGGAGATAAGGGGAGGGGGAAAAAATAATAAATTACTGATAGGGGTTTGTTATAAGTCTCCAACAATAATGGAAGTGGAGGAGAATATTCTCATAAAGCAAATAAATGAAGCAGCGACTCAGGGAGAAGTCATTATTATGGGGGACTTCAACTACCCTGAAATACATTGAGGATCAGAAACCTGCAGTTCCAGCAAAGGTAATAAGTTTTTGAAAACTATGAGAGACAATTACCTTTCACAACTGGTTCAGGACCCAACAAGAAGGGGGGCACTGCTGGACCTAATATTAACCAACAGGCCGGACCGCATATCAAATATACGGGTTGGAGGTCACTTGGGTAATAGTGATCATAACTTAATAAGCTTTCAAGTATCCTTTACTAAGACGTGTACTAGAGGGGTCACAAGGACACTAAACTTCAGGAAGGCAAATTTCCAACGGTTGAGAGATGATCTTAGTGCAATAAACTGGGACGATGTCCTGAGACATAAAAGTACACAACACAAATGGGAGATGTTTATTAGCATCCTGAATAGGACCTGTGCACAATATATACCCTATGGGAATAAGCATGCTAGAAATAGGAGGAAACCACTATGGCTAAATAAAGCGGTAAGAAGTGTAATATGTGACAAAAAAAGAGAATTTTGTTTACGTACCGTAAATTCTTTTTTCTTTAATCATCAATGGGAGACCCAGACAATGGGGTTTAGGGCACTGCCCTCCGGAGGTCACACTAGGTACTACAAGTTTGTAGACACCGCCTCCTCCGCTTATAAACCCCTACCGCAGGGAACATCCTCAGTTTGGTCTACAAGCTGCGAGGAGGAAATAAACCACACCCGAAACATCGGGAAGAATGCCGTGCACAAACGGTTCAACAACCCGGCAAACATTGTCTCAACAGAGAACAGAGCCAATGCAAAACATGCAAAGGAACAACTGGGTGGGTGCTGGGTCTCCCATTGATGATTAAAGAAAAAAGAATTTACGGTACGTAAACAAAATTCTCTTTTTTCTGGTCATCATAATGGGAGACCCAGACAATGGGGATGTCCTAAAGCAATACCCCAGGGCGGGAAGAGTTCCTCAACAAGACGGGTAACACATGGCTCCCTTAAAGGTGGGCAACCGCCGCCTGGAGAACCCGCCTGCCCAAGCTTGCATCCGCAGAGGCATGGGCATGCACCATATAGTGCTTAGAGAAAGTGTGCAGGCTGGACCAAGTGGCCGCCTGACACACCTGTAGAGCAGATGCTCGATGTCGCAAGGCCCAGGAGGCACCTACAGCTCTGGTAGAGTGAGCCTTCAATCCCACCGGGAGAGGCAAACCAGAGGACCGGTAAGCCTCTTGAATGGAAGCCTTAATCCATCTGGCCAAGGTTGACTTTGATGCCGCGGACCCCTTACAGCGACCTGTCGTAAGAACAAATAAGGAATCCGAACTCCTGAAGGAGGCGGTCCTGGACACATAAATGCGTACAGCTCTCACGAGATCCAGAGTATGGAGGTCGCGCTCCACCTGATGAACGGGAGCGGGGCAAAATGATGGGAGAACAATCTCCTGGTTCAGGTGAAAAGTTGATACCACCTTCGGCAAGAATTCTGGCCGTGGGCGCAACACCACCTTGTCTTGGTGAACCACCAGAAAGGGTGACTTGCACGATAGTGCAGCCAATTCTGAGACCCTTCTCAGAGACGTAATCGCCACCAGAAAGGCCACTTTCTGGGACAGACGAGATAGAGAAACATCTCTCAGTGACTCAAACGGCGGTTTCTGTAATGCCGCCAGGACCATGTTAAGGTCCCAAGGGTCCAGAGGTCTCTTGTAGGGCGGAACCATCCGCGACACCCCCTGCAGAAATTGACGGACCTTCGGGAGGAGCGCCAATCGCCTGTCAAACAGCACAGAAAGTGCTGATACTTGGCCTTTCAAAGAGCCAAGGGATAATCCCAACTCCAAACCCGACTGTAGAAAAGCCAACAACGTCGGGATGGACAAGGGCCACGGAGACCGTCCACCAGAGGCACACCAGGTAAAAAAGATTTTCCACGTCCTGTGGTACATCTTCCTGGAAACGGGCTTCCTAGCCCGATTCATAGTGGCAACCACTGTAGGGGAGAAACCCCTGGATGTCAGCAGCCAGGCCTCAAGAGCCATGCAGTCAATCTGAGGGCCCTGGAATTGAGGTGGAAGAATGGGCCTTGCGCGAGTAGATCTGCGCGTTCTGGAAGAGCCCACCTGTGTCCGCCTGACATTTGCCACAGGTCCGGGTACCAGGACCTCCTGGGCCAATCTGGAGCCACTAGAATGGCTACCCTGCACTCCGACCTGATCTTCCACAGGACCCTGGGAATCAGAGCTAGAGGAGGGAACACATACGGCAGATGGAATCTGGACCAAGTCAAGATCAGAGCGTCCGCTCCCAGAGACTGGGGGTCCCATGACCTCGCCATGTATTGCGGCACCTGATGATTCAGCCGTGAGGCCATCAGATCCACGTCCGGAGTGCCCCATCTGCTGCAGATGTCCTGGAAGACGTCTGGATGAAGAGACCACTCTCCGGCGTCCATCCCCTGCCGGCTCAGGTAGTCGGCCTCCCAGTTTTCGACCCCTGGGATGTGAACTGCGGATATCAGGCAGTTGTTGTCCTCCGCCCAGGATAGGATGCGGTGGACTTCGGCCAGAGCCTCTGCACTCCTGGTTCCTCCTTGATGATTTATATAAGCGACGGCCGTCGCATTGTCGGACTGAACCCGAATGGGTTGTCCTGAGAGGAATTTCTGAAAAGCCAGGAGTGCCAGGTATACCGCCTTGATCTCCAGCACGTTGATCTGCAACGCCGACTCCGACTGAGTCCAGAGGCCTTGGGCCCTGTGGTGTAAGAACACCGCCCCCCAGCCCTTCAGACTGGCGTCGGTGGTCACCACTAACCATGACGGTTTTACGAAGGACCGGCCCCGAGACAAGTGATGTGGCTGCAGCCACCACTGCAGGGAGTCTCTGGTCGGTTGGGAAAGGGTCACCAGCCGATTCAGTGAGATCGTCCTTTTGTCCCACCTGCGGAGAATCTCCAGCTGGAGAGGACGGAGGCGAAACTGTGCGAAAGGCACCGCCTCTATTGCCGCCACCATGCGTCCCACCAGCATCATCAACACCCGAAGGGATGATTGTGGTGACAGGAGGACTGCTTGCACTCCTGATTGGATCGCCATCTGTTTGACTCGTGGCAGAGACACCAGGGCCGAAGCCGTGTTGAAGTCCATGCCCAGATATGTCAGTGACTGGGTCGGAACTAACGTTGACTTCTGTATATTGAGGAGCCAACCGAACTGTTCCAGAGACCGCATGGTCACATCCAGGCTCTCTTGACAGAGGTGTTCCGATGGCGCCCTGACCAGCAGGTCGTCCAGATAGGGGATGACAGCATGTCCCTGTACGTGCAGGAGAGCCATCATGGAGGCCATCACTTTTGTGAACACCCGCGGTGCCGAGGCCAAACCGAACGGCAGCGCCACAAATTGGAAGTGTTCTTCCCCCACTGCAAATCTCAACCAGCGCTGGTGAGCCGGTGCAATGGGCACGTGAAGGTAAGCGTCTCTTATATCTATGGACGCTAGGAAGTCCCCTTGTGACACAGCCGCGATCACGGAGCGCAGTGACTCCATACGGAACTTCCGAACCAACACGTGACGGTTGAACAACTTCAGATCTAGAACCGGGCGGAAGGATCCGTCCTTCTTCGGAACGATAAAGAGGTTGGAGTAAAACCCTCTGAACCTCTCTCCGGAAGGCACCGGAATCACAACTCCGTCCCTGCGGAGACCCTCCAACACCAGGTAAAAAGCCCGAGCCTTTTCTGGTGACGGGACCGACCGATGGAATCGGTGTATAGGATGTGACGTCAGCTCTATCCTGTAACCTCGCGAGACCACGTCTCGAACCCACTGATCTTGAACGTGAAGTAGCCACTTGTCCTGAAAGCGAGACAAGCGGCCCCCCACCTGTGGGGAGGCAGGATGAGAGAGCGAGTCATGTAGAGGCGGGTTTGGGGGTGGCAGCCGCTGCCCCCGCCGGCTTCTTTGGACGACTCTTAGAGCGCCACTGAGTAGCTGGCTTGCCCCCTCGGTCCGTACGAGCGGACGGTGCTGATGACTGTGAGCTGGAGCGAAAGGACCACTGTTTTGGGTTCCTTTTCACAGTATACCGTGGCTTAGGCTTGTTCTGCGGTATCTTAGACTCAGCAGAATCCTTTATCAGCTTGTCTAGCTCAGTGCCAAACAGTCTGTCACCAGCAAACGGAAGATTCTGCAAAATCTTCTTGGACGTGGCATCTGAGTCCCAGAGACGCAGCCACAACAACCTGCGAATCGCAATAGCATTGGCCGAGGCCACAGCTGAGCGAGTGGCAGTTTCCAGAGTCGCCGTCCTGGCGTAATCCGCATAGGCCCTTGCCCTCTCGGTAAGCGCCATGACCTCTGGACTAGACCTTGCCAGGTCAGTGATACCATCCAAGCAGGAAGTAATTGCTTGTAAGGTCCAAACCGCGGCAAAATTAGGGGCAAAAGAAGACTCCACAGCCTCATAGGAAGACTTGGCGAGTTGCTCGACCTGTCTATCAGTCGCATCCTTCAGCGAGGAGCTATCAGAGGCAGAGAATAAGGAGCGTGCAGCAATCCTGGTCATGGAAGCGTCCACCTTCGGGGACTGCGACCACTCCTGAATCACCTCCTGGGGGAAGGGGAAGCGATTGTCCTTGGGTTTTCGGACATAACGCCGCCCAGGATGTAACCTGGGAGCTCTAATCACCCTTCCAAAATTAGTGTGGTCCATGAAGGAGCCACTTGGTCTAGCCTCCGGCCGCAGCCATTGATAGACCTCCTTCGGGTGTACCGTCACCTCCTCAGGGGGTGTCACGAGACGTAAGGTCTCGTTGATAGAGGACACCAAATCCTCCACCCCGTCCGGTGGTTCAGACACAGACACAGACCCGAGAGTTGAACCCCCATCATCTTCCTCACCATCAGAGGAACGCTCCTCCTCAGAGAGGACATGGAGCTCGGGTGACTCCTCACGACGAGCCCGCTTAAGGGGTCTCACAGCAGAAGAGGGAGACACCCGGGGGTAACTGGAAGGAGTAGCTGGGCTGTCCAGTCTCCTATTAAGTGCCTCCAGGGATTGCGACATGGAGGACAGCTGGGACAACAGAGATTCATTAATCTTGTTCTGAGTTTCCCATGGCCCTGAGATCACCTGAACCTCAGGGTATAGCACCGGAGCTGCTGATTCAGTAGCGGTAGTCCGGGCCTCTGGGCGCCCGCAGTTATTGCAGGACCCCTCCACCAGTGTACCATTGCATGTCGCACAAGTAATGGTGGCATCTGCCGCCTTAGCAGCACGCTTCCCAACTGAGGACATCGCCACAGTAGGGGAAAATAAGCCAAATTGCAGACAAAAAACCGGGGATCCCGGTGGCTTACCGACCGCAGTACAGCGGTAGGAGGAAGCGGTGTGTGTGTGTGACCTCCGCGAGCGTTTCCGGTCTCCCCGTAGAGTGCAGACGCACGCTGCAAGTCAGATCCCAGTCTGGGAGTAAGGGGAAAGATGGCCGCCGGCAGTGAAAAAGTGGGCGGCGCCGAAAGCACGCGGGAAACACACACACACGCCCAGCGATGACGTCACCGCCCGGGCTGCTTCCCATCCTCCAGGCAGCCTCAGCATGAAGGCGCCGGAGCCCGCAGCGCGGGAAACAGGGTGAGATACACCACACACAGACTGACTGTATAAACACACATACGCAGTCCATAGCCTCAGCCCCTGTGACACACAGGGCGGTCAGCCAAGGCGACCCCAGCACAGGGTACACCACCAGAACCGCGGACCCGAGGGTAAACGCGCGGTCTGAGCGCCATGACACATAAAGTGACAGACACTACCCCCAGGCACGCAGGAGACACACGGGCCTCAGTGCCGGTCCGGTCTGTAAGCACCATTTAGGGAGGCCTCGGACGGGGGTTCAGCACCAGTCCGGAGTGTAAGCACCATTTAGGGAGGCCTCGGACTGGGCTGGCTCCAGTCCGGTCTGTAAGCACCATTTAGGGAGGCCTCGGACGGAGTGGAGCTGTGCAAGGCTCCCATCTCCCACTCTCCAGAGCCCCCCAGAGAGGGATGGAAAGGAGCGTGACAGCGTACCGGGGGAACACGAAGTGTCCAGGCTCTAGGCCCTCCGGTACCTCCACCAGCGTGTGCCACTAAGGGTGAGCGGGGAGGCTGTCACAGGTCCCGATAGGACCATATTACCTTGTCTTCAGACGCCATCACGTAAGTAGTGAGAATGCAGTGAAGTGCAAGCAAAGCGTGATCCTCCGAGCACACTAAGTTTAAAACTGAGGATGTTCCCTGCGGTAGGGGTTTATAAGCGGAGGAGGCGGTGTCTACAAACTTGTAGTACCTAGTGTGACCTCCGGAGGGCAGTGCCCTAAACCCCATTGTCTGGGTCTCCCATTATGATGACCAGAAAAGAAAGCATTTAGGGAATTAAAGCAAGTAGGTAGTGATAAAGCATTAAATAAATACAGAAAATTAAATAACATTTGTAAAAAGCAAATCAAGGCAGCAAAGATTGAGACAGAGAGACTCATTGCCAGAGAAAGTAAAAAGAATCCCAAAATATTTTTTAACTACATAAATAGTAAGAAACTAAAAAATGATGGTGTTGGCCCCTTTAAAAATAGTCTGGGTGAAATGGTGGATGAGGATGAGGAAAAAGCAAATATGCTAAATGACTTTTTTTCAACAGTATTTACACAAGAAAATCCCATGACAGACAATATGATCAGTGATAACTAAAATTCTCAATTAAACGTCACCTGCTTAACCCAAGAGGAAGTACGGCATCGTCTAAAAATCACTAAAATTGACAAATCCCCGGGCCCAGATGGGATACACCCCAGAGTGCTGCAGGAATTAAGTACTGTCATAGATAGACCATTATTTTTAATATTTAAAGATTCCATAATAACAGGGTCTGTACCACAGGACTGGCGTATAGCAAATGTGGTGCCAATATTCAAAAAGGGGACAAAAACTGAACTTGGAAATTATAGGCCAGTAAGCTTAACCTCTACTGTGGGTAAAATCCTAGAGGGTTTTCTAAGAGATGCTATACTGGAGTATCTGAAGAAAAATAACCTCATGACCCATTATCAACATGGTTTTACGAGGGACCGTTCCTGTCAAACTAATCTAATAAGCTTCTATGAAGAAGTAAGTTCTGGACTGGACCAAGGAAATGCAGTGGATGTGGTGTATATGGACTTTTCAAAAGCTTTTGATACGGTGCCACACAAAAGGTTGATACATAAAATGAGGGCAATGGGGATAGGGGAAAATATGTGTAAGTGGGTTAAGAACTGGCTTAGTGATAGGAAACAAAGGGTGGTTATTAATGGAACACACTCAGAATGGGTCACAGTTAACAGTGGGGTACCACAGGGGTCAGTGTTGGGCCCACTTCTATTTAATATATTTATTAATGACCTTGTAGGGGGCATACAGAGTAGAATCTCAATATTTGCAGATGACACTAAACTCTGCAGGGTAATCAATACAGAGGAGGACAATTTTATATTACAGGAGGATTTATGTAAACTAGAAGCTTGGGCTGCTAAATGGCAAATGCGCTTTAATGGGGATAAATGTAAAGTCATGCACTTGGGCAGAGGAAACAAAAGGTGTAATTATGAGCTTAATTGTAAAACACTGGGCAAAACTGTCACTGAAAAAGACCTGGGTGTATGGGTAGATGACAAACTCACATTTAGTGGCCAGTGTCAGGCAGCTGCTGCAAAGGCAAATAAAATAATGGGATGTATTAAAAGAGGCATAGATGCTCATGAGGAGAACATAATTTTACCTCTATACAAGTCACTAGTGCGACCACACTTAGAATACTGTGTACAATTCTGGTCTCCGGTGTATAAGAAAGACATAGCTGAACTAGAGCGGGTCCAGAGAAGAGCGACAAAAGTTATTAGAGGACTAAGGGGTCTGCAATACCAAGACAGGTTATTAAACTTGGGGTTATTTAGCTTGGAAAAACGAAGGCTTAGGGGTGATCTTATAATAATGTATAAATATATGAGGGGACAGTACAGAGACCTTTCTAATGATCTCTTTACTCTTAGGCCTGAGACTGGGACAAGGGGGCATCCTCTACGTCTGGAGGGAAGAAGGTTTAATCATAATCACAGACGCGGATTCTTTACTGTAAGAGCAGTGAGACTATGGAACTCTCTGCCACATGATGTTGTAATGAGGGAGTCACTACTAACATTTAAGAAGGGCCTGGATGCCTTTCTTGAAAACTATAACATTACCAGTTATATATACTAGATTCTTTGATAGGGCGTTGATCCAGGGAATTAGTCTGATTGCCGTATCTGGAGTCAGGAAGGAATTTTTTCCCCCAATGTGGAGATTAGTGTTGCCACATGGGGTTTTTTTTGCCTTCCTCTGGATCAACATGTTAGGCTATGGGTTGAACTAGATGGACTTAAAGGGATCCTGTCACCCCAAAACACCTGCTAACCTATTAAAACCTGTCCCTAGAGCATATTAACACTTTCCCTACACTATTTCTACCTCCTAAATGCAGTAAGTGACATTGACTAAAAACGTTTTATAAGTACCTGCTTAGTGATGATAATGAGTGACTATCTATTCATAGTCACTCATGAAGACTGTCCCTCTGCTTCATAGCACGCCTCCATAGGCGTGATCGTCCTCCTAGATTCAAATTGCAGCCTCCCCGCTGTGCCCTGTGTCGTAGGAGGCTGCTGTGTGGCTTGTGACGCGATCCGCGTCATTCCCGGCGCCCTGTGACGTATTTACAGCGGCGCCGCGCTGTTAGCTTCAAAATGCGCACTGCGCATGCCCAATGCGCATGCGCAGTGCACATTTTGAAGCTAACAGCGCGGCACCGCTGTAAATACGTCACAGGGCGCCGGGAATGACGCGGATCGCGTCACAAGCCACACTGCAGCCTCCTACGACACAGGGCACAGCGGGGAGGCTGCAATTTTAATCTAGGAGGACGATCACGCCTATGGAGGCGTGCTATGAAGCAGAGGGACAGTCTTCATGAGTGACTATGAATAGATAGTCACTCATTATCATCACTAAGCAGGTACTTATAAAACGTTTTTAGTCAATGTCATTTACTGCATTTAGGAGGTAGAAATAGTGTAGGGAAAGTGTTAATATGCTCTAGGGACAGGTTTTAATAGGTTTACAGGTGTTTTGGGGGTGACAGGATCCCTTTAAAGTCTTCCTTCAACCTTAAAAACTATGTTACTATGTTACTATGTATGTTACTTCCATGGAGGAATTGCATCCGAACCTGTGTGGGTGTATGGCCTGAAAAACCATGTTTGTTTTCTGTTAAGCCAAAGGAAGGCTCATGTAGAGCCATTTATGTGTGCATGAATAAACCTACTAGACTGTTTTAACTGAAACCTTTCCGGTGTTTGCCTCAAATCCGCAACCGAATAAGCCCCATGATATTAAGTGGACTGTTACAGTAGATACTCTCTCTTTGAGGAAATGTTACTGTGGTGCCCCTGTGACCAGGGTGGCCACATAGGGAACTGCAGCCAGGCAGAAAGATAGACAGTTTTTACAACAACCACCCTCATGGACACACACATCCACTAGAGGCAGCACCCAACCCGGAGGCCAGGACTCTGGGCGGGCAAGGGGTGGTGGGTTTAGAGAGCAACTGGGTGGAGAATGTAGGTTAGGTGACAGCATAAATAGAGGAAAAGGAGGAAGGAGTTAGTAGGCCAGAGTTAGCCGAGCAGCAAAGACACCAGAAAGTGACACATCCCGGTGGGATTGGGCTCCCTGGAGACGCAGAATCCAAAGAATCACAGAAACCATGGCGAGAAAGCTCGTCCATAGCAGGCATCCCAGGGGAGTGTGAGGAAAGAGACCGGACCGGTATCACCAGGTCCGAGGAACACTGCAGCACCGACCAACTACCGGCAGAGTAGCTTTCCCTAATTTGGGCTGGAATCACAGGGGTTAGATGGAGCCTGGTAATGCCTTGCAATATAGGGTTCCTGCAGGCTAGGCAACACCAGAGTGTGGGCTCTGAGGGGAACTGAAGCAATTATTATTATTATTATTATTTATTTATATAGCGCCATTAGGTTCCATGGCGCTTTACATGAGGATAAGGGAGACAAGAACAAGTACACTAAATCTAGGTGATCGGGACGCACAGGTACAGGAGGGGCAGGGACCCTGTCCACGAAGGCTCACAGTCTACGAATATTCCGGCTTCCCAGACAAACCGACGGGGAGCTTCAATTCCAGGTTGGAATACCTAACACCAGGGTTGGAGGCACAGCAGCAAGCACGAGGACTCACAAGGGTCCGAGCTGCCACTATACAATCCGGAGAAAGATTAGGAGAGAACAGCCTGAAAGGACACTTAGAAGGAGTGAGGGGTCTCAGTGCGACAGCCTGGCTGCACAGGGTTGAGTGTTCCCGGAGTTAACTGAACTGTGTTGAGAACTGTACTGGGCATTGCTGTGAGTTGTTTGAAGAGCTGACAAGTAAACCCGGTGAACCCTGCTTTAGTGTCCGTGTCTGATTCCAGGTATACAGAACTTTACATTATACTTCTTACCCTGCCAGGAGCAGCCTGACTCACGGTGGGTTCATCCATGTAGCTTCAGCCCCATCATCCATCCATCCTCCTGGCAGAGCAGCGCTGCAGCGGTGGTCCCATCATTGACCACAGCCCGTGGGTGGCGTCACGACAAACATTATCCATTGTATATATCCCCTTTTACTTGTGAGAACCCGGGACACGGTCCAGACCAGGACCTCCGTGACATCCCCAGCAGTACCCCGGTCCGGTACCGAGTACCCAGTCCCAGTGGGCTCCACATTACCACATTTTGTATTTTTGACTTTTGGATCCACTTGGATCGTTACTGTAATCAACCATATGAACATTATATAGCAATCTTCTCCTCTGATGGTATACTTGCCCATTTATTAGTAGTGCTGAGAGGGTTTTAATTATATTGTCCCACACTTTAAGCTTCGAAGGCAAGTGAACCTGACAAATGAGCTCTCTTGGCACTGTTTAGTATCAGAGAGATCTGAATCTAGAATGTTTGGGATCATAAATTTAGCATTTATATGACAAGCCAAGTGTCCTGTTGGCACGTTTACTTTTGCACCATCAATGATCCTGAAGAAGAGCCAAGTTCAACCTATGACTAATAGATTTGTATAATAATAACTCTAACACTGTCATTTTTTTTTACTTTCAGGTTCTCTCGCAGATAACGCCCCAGATCATAACAGAGATAGACCAGATTCTGGGCAACAAACCCAACATAAAGAAAGATTCCCGTGCGTGAGGATCATTCCTCCACATTCTGGAAACCTCTAAGTGTCCCCATAGATTGCGGACAAAAGGACATAAGAAATTACGCTCGCCTGGTGCATGGTCCCCCACTCTGGCAGTGCTGAGAGAGCGGGAGGAGTACATTTAGCCAGCAATAACGGGAGGATAACCAGCTGCCTGCTTAGTACTATGGGGTCAATACATGCATTACTTCATGTCACCCTGCAAGGGAAGGGCAGAGATATAAAGTCTAAACTGGTACAATGGAGAAAGGTCATAAGCATGGAATGACTTACAGGAGAACGGACTCATGTTTCACGTATTTTTAACTCTATATTTTCTACATGTGTCTTACAGTTTTTTTGGTCTGTATCACAAAGTCAGAGTTAAATCTTTTAAACTTTCTACATCACCCTGATAAGGGAGGGACAATCTCATTGCTTCAATCTTTATCATCTGTAAGGGAGAGTGGCAGAATCATAGCTTCTATCTGAATCACCCTCAGGGGGCGGAGACTCATAGCTCCTCCTATCTGTATCACCCTGCAGAGGGGTGGAGGCTCATAGCTTCTCCTATCCATATCACTCTGCAGGGGGATGAAAATTATAGCTCCTCCTATCTGTATCACCCTGCAGAGGGAGGAGACTCATAGCTCTTCCTATCTGTATCACCCTGCAGGGGGAGGAGACTCATAGCTCTTCCTATCTGTATCACCCTGCAGGGGGAGGAGACTCATATCTCTTCCTATGTGAATCAGCCTGCCGGGGGAGGAGACTCATAGCTTCTCCTATCTGCATCACACCTGCAGGTGGTGGAGACTCATAGCTCCTCCTATCTATATCACCCTGCAGAGGGGTGGAGGCTCATAGCTTCTCCTATCCATATCACTCTGCAGGGGGAGGAAAATTATATCTCCTCCTATGTGTATCACCCTGCAGGGGGAGGAGACTCATAGCTCCTCCTATGTGTATCACCCTGCAGGGGGAGGAGACTCATATCTCTTCCTATGTGAATCAGCCTGCAGGGGGAGGAGACTCATAGCTTCTCCTATCTGCATCACCCTGCAGGAGGTGGAGACTCATAGCTCCTCCTATGTGTATCACCCTGCAGGAGGTAGTGACTCATAGCTCCTCCTACCTGTATCACCCTGCCGGGGGAGGAGTCTCATAGCTTCTCTTATGTGCATCACCCTATAGGAGGTGGTGACTCATAGCTTCTCCTATCTGTATCACCCTGCAGGAGGTGGTGACTCATAGCTCCTCCTATGTGCATCACCCTGCAGGAGGTGGTAACTCATAGCTCCTCCTATGTGCATCACCCTGCAGGAGGTGGTGACTCATAGCTCCTCCTATGTGCATCACCCTGCAGGGGGTGGAGACTCATAGCTCCTCCTATGTGCATCACCCTACAGGAGGTGGTGACTCATAGCTTCTCCTATCTGTATCACCCTGCAGGAGGTGGTGACTCATAGCTCCTCCTACCTGTATCACCCTGCCGGGGGAGGAGTCTCATAGCTCCTCCTATGTGCATCACCCTGCAGGAGGTGGTGACTCATAGCTCCTCCTATGTGCATCACCCTGCAGGAGGTGGTAACTCATAGCTCCTCCTATGTGCATCACCCTGCAGAGGGAGGAGACTCATAGCTCCTCCTGTCTGTATCACCCTGCAGGAGGAGGAAACTTAACTCCCTTTTATCTATTGCTCTACAGTGTGAATGGCTTAATTACATCTCTCTGCTGTCTGAGCCATCTTGAAAAATGGAAAGGCCAGTTCAAGAACTGTGAGAGATGTTTATAGCTCATATAATCCTGCAATGTTGAACTACGCAAAAGTCTGTCCACTCTCCCTGTTACATTGTGTGGGCTGAAGTGAGTACACCTCCCACTTAATTTGAAGAGCATTATTCCTTTTAGTCTGTGTCAATAACTGTGAATCAATGCCACAGTACTGACTATTCTACGTTATTGTCTTACTTGTAATGTCATCTGTACAACTCATTCATCCCAAGGCATTGAAACACAAGACAATCATCTCTGTCCAGTAATGGAAGAACTTTGTGCATCAATACAAGCAATGGAACTGATACTAACGTGCAATGATCCTTTCTACGGCCTCGATCAGGTGGCCATAATGTGGCTATGTTATGTCTCTCATATTATGGCTTCATGTTCCGACTCAACTGCAGGTCTACTGATCCGAACTAACCTATAATATGGACATGTGGCCCCATTATGGAAGCCTGACAGATGCCTAACCCTTGACTCCGAAAACACTAGCAGGGTCCATCTCAATTTTAACACTAGTAGGATGCAACTTTTGTAGACTGACCATCATTTGCATGCTGTAGCCACGGGCATTTGGCATGAAACGCAAGCAGAATGTAGATGACCTAAAACCAAACTAAGTGACAAAACTGATAGTATTTCTATAATCGAATTATCATGATGGATGCATAATGAAGTCCTCCACCAATATGGAGTCGGATGTAAATACCTATTTGTACATCTTTGTATTCAAACAGTATTATAGGGCTTTCGGGAGGTGTTAAAAAACGACCCCGTGTTCAACTAAATCATAACATGTAAACTGTCACATGATGTATTTAGCAAAAATATGTAGCACGTATGTAATGCACTACTTGAAACACAAGATGGCAGCTGAGAAAACCAAATGCGTCAAATAAAGAGATATAAGCAGTATTTGAAACACTAGATGGCAGTAAAGTAAAATATATCTTTGTACCGTGTTAGCCAGTAGATAGAAATGTATTAAAATCCGAGAGTCCTCAGTGGTTGATACCTTTTAATGGCGAACTGAGAAGATGATAAATAATAGCAGCTTTCGAGATTCTAAGGGTGCCGTCACACCTGTCGACGGCGCTGGAGATGTTGGCGGCGACTGGCGGGAGCGTTTTTGGTGGCCTGCTAGCGTCACCGTTCCCCATTTTCATGGGGTGACACCTCCAGCGACGTGCCGGCGATCTGACAGGCAGCCTCACTGCTGAGGTCACTCAAAACCCCAGCGGCGATACAGGACAATGAGAGCCTATGGCTCCCATCGCCTGTCAGGTTGTCGGTGGCCATTTACATGGGGCGATGTGGACACATCGCCCCAGATCAGCCGCCTGGTTTCACATCACTGATGTGAAACCTGGCGACCACTCAGAGGTGCCGACATTGCCCCTTTACATTAGACGACGCTGGGGCGATGTTGCCGCTGATAGGCCACGCCCTTACATAGCCTATGTAATCGGCGGTGATGTCGACAGGTGTGACGTGGTCTTTAGGTCTCTTCTTCAGGCTGGTAACAGATGAAATGTGATGTATCACATATATATACACAACATGACATGGAATACTTCAGTTCCTAACACAAGTGAGGTGGAACAGAACGGGAACAGGATTTCGTCTTATGCCAACCTGAAGAAGAGACCTGAGTAGTCTCGAAAGTTGCTATTTATTATCATCTTTTCAGTTCGCCTTTAAAAGGTATTAAAGGGACTCTTGTCAGTAAATTTTTTAGTATGATACTAATAGTACCCTTGAATAGTGCTCGGGCAGCACTTTCAGAATATGTAAAAATCGTGACTGTACCCTTCATAGTCCTCTTGCTATATGCACCTTCACTCCCTGCTTCACTAGACCGACTCATTACTTTCACTGTTTAATAATCTGCAATATGTAAATGTTCATTTATTATTCACTCTTTCCCAGGCAGGCATTCCCTCCCCACTGTGTCTCACTTTCAATTTCATTTTCCTGTGGTACTTCTGAAGAGAAGAGAGAGACCGCAGGCACATTCCTAGCCGAGCTATCAGATATTACATAAGCCAGTCTCCTCCATTTGTTGCCTTAAGTACACTCTGTGCTGTCTGTAAGAGATTATATGTGTTTATTTGAACATTTGTTTTGCTGCATACAAGAAGAGCAGAGGGGAGGATACAGCTCCCCCATCATGTGAGTGATTTCTACTGAACTTTCCTTGTGTGCAGTGCAGTGATATTTCTACAAGAATATTCATTCCCTGGGGAGTGGCCAGCAGAGAAGTAAGTGATCACTCACTGTGAGTGACAGATGGAATTAATCTCCTTTTTTGCAATTTACAGAGGATAGGGGGGTTATAAATAAAAGAAATATGTGAGTAGAAAGAGCTTCACCAGAGGAATTAGAAAATGATATCAGTTACTTATGGATTCCCTTTAACCAATGAGGACTCTCAGATTTAAAAATTTTACTATCTACTTGGTAACACGGTACAAACATATATTCCTGCTATGTTCCAACTCACTTGTCTTAAGAACTGCAGTATTCCATGTCATGTTGTGTATATATATATGTGGCACTTCAGATTTTGTCTGATACCAGCTAGAAGATGAGACCTGAGTTGTCTCGAAAGCTGCTATTTGTTACCAACTTTTCAGTTAGCCATTAAAACGCATCAACTACTGAGGACTCTCAGATGTTAAGATTTTTTAGATGGTAGTAGAAATTTGCAAATTTTTCAATTAAAGTACACCAGGTATCTTAACGGTTAGTATAAAGGCTGGAAAGACGATAACTGCAAATAGGATTCCACCCACAATAGGAAGTGAGCAAAAAAAGTCTTGGAAAGGCAAAACCACTGCAAAAACATTGGAACTCAGTGGAATCATCAGAAAGACAAAAAGGGTTCTAAATCCTCAATGCAGTGAATAAATGAGATAATCCAGATAACATGAGAGATGATTTATTTGTCAACGCGTTTTGAAGCCATCACAAGTGATGATTTGTTCTAACAACGAAGCTCATGGTGGCTTTAAAACGTGTTGACAAATAATTAATCTCTCATATTATCCAGATCAACTCAGTAGATTCAGAACCCTTTTCTTCTATCTGTGTATGCGGTATTTTAACGGGGTCTGTTTTCCAGAACCTCTATTCACAAAATGCTTTACAATGAAGTGAAAGGCTTGGTAACACAGAGACCTTTGTTGATCAGCTGTTTGAGCGGAGGTTTATTGGGGTTTCTGTGATACAAAGGTGCCTCGGCTCTACCCAAACATGAGCCCTTACTAGTAAATTCTAGAGCGTAAAGGAGGAAAACCTATTGTTATATCCATACGACCTAAAAGACATTCCTATCATTATTATATATAATAAAAGCCTTCAGCTTGATCTCAAGCCATGATGACTTCATGGATGATCGCTCTGTAGAAAGATTGGTCTTTTGCAAACTAGATAAGTTCACCAGGGTCAGCTTCAAGCCTAGATAGGTTCACCAGGGTTTTCTCCAAGCCTAGATAGGTCCACCAGGATCTTATCCAAGCATAATGCCATCAGGGTCTTCTCCGAACCTAGATAGGTCCATCAGGGTTTTCTCCAAGCCTAGATAGGTCCACCAGGGTCTTCTCCAAGCCTAGATAGGTCCATCAGGGTATTCTCCAAGCCTAGATAGATCCACCTGTCTTCTCCAAGCCTAGGTAGATCCACCTCGGTCTTCTCCAAGCCTAGGTAGATCCACCTCGGTCTTCTCCAAGCCTAGGTAGGTAAACCAGGGTTTTCTCCAAGCCTACATAGGTCCACTAGGACTTTTCCAAACCCAGGTATGCCCACCAGGGTCTTCTCCACTGTAGAAGACCCCATTTCTGGTAAGTGTTATAGATCTTCAATTATGTAAGGCTCTCATATTTAAACTTTAGAACTCATCTCCAGTCCAAAAAGTGGGATTGTTTTTTATCAAGTAGAGGAGACCATAGATACCTTTATGTTCTGCCCTATATAAGTATCCATCATTGTACACATGGCATCTGTGATGTCATAGTGTTTTAAGCGATTTGGCTTTGATGACATCACCTTCAATGACGTCTCTTAAACTTAACTGTCTTCCAAGAAAATCATTTTATCTACGGCCAGCAGCAGGTAGCTGCCCATTCAAGATGCCATCAGCTGTAGACTTGCACTGTAGAGAAGCATTTATAGGTTGGCCATAGTGAGAGGCCAGAGGCTAGAGAGGGCAATGAGTATATTATTCTTTATTGGGCCATATGGCGTCTTTTTGACATGTTATAGATGTACATGGACTTGGCGCCGGAAGCAATAACCAATTTTTGTGCAGAATAATAAGAATCGACTGCATCTGCTGGAATGAGAAGGACGTATGAGGTTGAAAGGCAAGAGCCAGAGGATGACTGTACAATGTGATGGAAAGGCAGAGGACTCATTGCTCAAGCTTGCTTATAATAATAATAATAATAATAATAATAATAATAATATAATAATAATAATTATAATAATAAATTGAAAATCCAAAAACTGTTCTTTGAGAGTCCGCGTCTGTTATTGGTGTGATTTATCTGTGCCTGTTAGAATGTGATTCCTCAATTTGAGATGAACTTTAACTTTTCTTTAGCTTAAAGGGATTGTCCACTTTTGATGACAACTAAAAAGCTCAGCTGACCAGAGAAGGTGTAGCAGCCCAAGATTTTATATAGTAATTAGTGATGAGCGAGCACTACCTTACTTGGATGCTTAGTACTCAAAACGAGTGAGTTGGAAAGTAGGACGGGCGCGACACGAGTATTGAATATAATGGAAGCCCATTAGAAATTCCAGCATTTTTCCATAAGACTGCTCGAGTTTCCCATTGACTTACATTATACTCGGTGGTTCAGCCAAGCTCGTCCAAGCATCCAACCTGCTGGTTTTGAGCATCCAAGCATTGTAGTTGCAATATTAACTATAATGGATAACTTAGAAATCTTTTTGCGTGAGACAATAACACACTGAGGCTGGATTTAAAATAAAAGTCTGTTTTAAGTACATGTGAAACACAAAGTAGCAAAGTTTAAGTGGAGCACACTACAAGTTCAACACAGCGAAGCCTAGCAGGAATGTCTTTAGATTAAAGGTTTGCACCGGCAGTGTCTGATAAGAAAAGTCAGTAGGTTATAATACACACTGATAGCGGCCTGTAACGGAGCAGTCTATAGATAACAGTTTGTATGCAGGAAGGCCTGGAAATGCTGAGTCCTTGGGTAAACAGTTCAGAGCTGAATGCAGTGCAGGACAACAAACACAAGTCCCGAGCAGTCCTAAGCTCTGCAACTGCACTTAGACAAAGTTGACTGAAATGCCAGTAACAGAACCTTCAGAAGAAATAGGCTTACGTGAGCGGGGCAAATAGGTAGGATCCAGGGGCGGAACTACTGTGGTGCAGCTGCACCAGGGCTCTGACCTGCTAGGGGGCCCCTTCAAGCCTGCAGGGGGGCCTAAAGCCGACCCCCGTAAGCCGCCGTCAGAGGAGAGGAGGGTCAGGCAAGGGAAGTAGAAAGCTTCCTGCTTCCTCTGCCTGATCCAGCCCCCCTCTCCTCTGCCCCTCCGGTTCCCAGGAGCACACTCGCGCAGGCAGGAGGGTCGCTGTAAACGCCAGCACCACATCGCACCCCCCTCCCGGGACCGCGCCGACGCCACCAGCAATCCCCCCGGACCGTGCGCCGATGCCACCAGCACAGCCCCCCCTCCCCGCTCCTCAAAGTGCCCCCTGGGGTAAAGGTCCACCACTGGTAGAGTCAGATGCAAGAGCAACTCTCCAGACTGAGCAGCTTGCAGCAGCAAGAGCGCTGAGGGAAATTAGCAGGAACTTCAAACTGTAGAGTAGCTGAGAAGAGCCGTACCGGAATAGTTGGTACAGGAGCACACACTTTCAAGAAAAACAGTATACTGTATTCACTTCTATCACATGTGGTATGTTCTCTGCCCTCATAGGCGGTATATTCTCTGCTCTCCCATTTGCTTTGCAATCACCTTTTTGGGTGCATCTATATACACCTTACCCCTGGTGATGTTTTTTGCTGGTGATCTTCTCATTTGGATGTCCAGCCATACTGCTGTTGCTTATGCCGGTCAGTGTATGATAAAAATAAAAAAAAAGGGAAAAATTCTGCTGCAACTGACACAAGAAAATTGTGAAATAGCATATTGGCTAATGAATGCTAATGGCATAGCTATGTGTAGTACTAGCGTGAATGGAGCATGAGGCATAGCAGAAAACTGCTTCAGAGTACATAGACAACAATGGGCACTTAGCTGATGCGATGGCCACAGCATGTAAGCCCGGTAACCAGCGTCAAGGTGTCTCATCCTACTGGGTCCTATCCTACTGCCTCTATCTAATGTGTAAAATTGCTTGTATGGGGGTTCATGCCACTAAATAAAATTTAAAACCAGCCTGTAACAGTGTGTCTAGGACCAAAGTTACAATAAGGGTGGAAACACACTGGCGAGAAAAAATGCGGTCCGATTGTTGCTCCTGAGAGTCTTACGAGTGACGTCCGTTTTGCATCCAACTGCCATGCGAGTGTCCGACATTTTTCTCAGATCACATCCGTGTGCTGTCCGAGTGCAATCCGTGTTTTTTTCTCAGCAGTTATTACTGTATAATAATTTAAAGGAACATTTTACAATGTTCTCAGCTGCAGAATGATAGCGTATCAGTGAAAAAACGGATGCCTCTCGGATGGTCCTTGTCGGACCCATAGACTTGCATTGGCGAGTCTCGCACGCGAATCGCATACTGTCGCAGCATGTTGCGATTGGTTTCTCGTCCGTCAATCAGATGAGAAAAAAACGCCCGACACTCGCAAATGTGCTCTTGGATATAGAATAACATTGGTCTGAGTGCAATGAGAGAAAAACTTGCATTGCAGTCGTCCGACTTTCACGCCAGTGTGTCCTTACCCTAAGGCTGGACACACACTATCCTACTTACATGACGAGTCTCTCAGACGAGACTCGGATCAGTGACCCTGAACGGCCTCTCTCTCTCTGGACAGGGAGCGTGATGCTGCACAACACAAGCAGCTCACACTAGAGTTGCAGCATGGCTATAGGGCGGGGCAGGGTGCACAGTCAAAATGTAATAAAATTAACCTTAGGTAATGACTGGCGACACCTCTATGTGAAAGTGCAAGCTAGAAAAAATATCAAGGAAAAAAAGGGTAAAATTTTGCTGCACCCTGACACAAGAAAATTGTGAAATAGCATATTGGCTAATGAATGCTAATGGTGTGGCTATGTGTAGTACTAGTGTGAGTGGAGCATGAGGCATAGCAGAAAACTGCTTCAGATTACATAGAAAACAATGAGCACTTAGCTGATGCGATGGCCACAGCATGTGAGCCCGGTAACCAGCATCAAGGTGTCAATCTAGGTCAGTAAAATAACTTCCTACTAGTTGACTACTGATTTCAATTGCCTATTTTTGTAATACATTTACTAATACTTTTTCTTAATGAATCGCACAATCACATTATCATCTAAAGCACTTATTGCATATCCATTCTGTTTGAAGGTCAAACATCCTCAAAAGAAAATGGAAAAATGTGTGGGTTTGATCTGATTTGAGGACCAAACTCATCTACTGAAGCAAATGGCAGCATATAGATGCCTTTCAAGAAAAACAGTATATTCACTATTCTCTCAGGTAGTATATTCACTATTATCACAAGTGGTATGTTCTCTGCTCTTATTATAGGCCATATATTCTCTGCTCTCACAGGTTGTATATTCTCTGCTCTCCCATTTGCTCTCCTAGCACCTTTTGGCTGAATCTATTTACACCTTACCCCTGCTGTTGCTTTTTGCTGGTGATCTTTGACACGCCCAGTCCAGGGCCAGGGGTACTTGGGAACGGGGCAGCTGCTGCTTTTTTCATTTATCGGTTCTTTTCACGGGGACAGACGGGGGCTGGAACCCGGTCCCGTGACCCTGACGGCATCATTTTTAATAAACGGGGGATGACTAGGGAAAGGGGTATTCGTGACACCACCTGCGGTGTGCGGCCAGGGTGACCGCCGCTGCTTCAGAACATCTGGGGATGGTGACCGGCATCTCAGATGGTTTAGCTTCCCGCAGGTGGAGCGCTGTCCCCAGGGCAGTAGGATGGAGGAGTCAGTTTGTACCTTGGCAGATGTTCATTAGGTCATAAGCACCCCGATGTGTCATGCGACCTCTGCGGCCGGTGGTCGCCACTAAAGAAAGTCTCACGCACCACAGCTGGAGTTCTGTTGCGTTTACTTAGTTGTTTCAGCATGGCCGCCGGGTACTTCCCTTGCCAACCTCCGGTTCAGCATTGTCTCTAGAACCGGGTTAGTGCAATCAAGCTTCGGTTGGTGTCCCTTTCCCTCTCGCTAGGTGTTTGACTCTGGTGGTCTCTCTCAGCGCTATAAGAGAAATTCTCCACTGGGATGAACGTGACACCGCTCTGCCCCTAGGCTCTCAGCGCCTCTGCACACAGAGCTCAGGTAAAGACAGCTATGGGTGCTTAGTTGTACTCCCCCCAGGGGCACTGCTCCCTAGTTCGGCCGTCTTCTCCAAGTTGTGTCGGGTGTTTGGCCACAGCTCCCAGTAGGAACTTGGGGCCTCCGGTTCAATGGTTCGGGTGTGCAGCTTCCGCGCCGTGTTCAGGGTCGGGTCTCTGTGTCGTCCACCAGCCCCTCTCTACCCTTGGCAGATACAGGCATACGGGGATTTACTTTTCACTCCGTACTCCATGGGCTCCTTTCCTCCTTTACACCTCTCGGTCTTTCCCTCCCTGGGCGAGTGTAGTCGTGCTCGAGCCGCGGGAGTCAGCACCACACCGTCCCTACACTCCCGACTTACACTCCTCTCTCTCCAATGGTCTTTTTCCATCTCCTTTCACTGTTTCTAACTTTTCCTGCACATCCCCTCTCGGCTATGCTTGGGTGTGCGTGTGTGAAGCTCAACTGCACCATCCCAGCACCTGGATACCAAAGGTGCAACTCTCCCTCTAATGGAGGGGTGCAGTACCTTTGGTGGCGGCCTACCCGGTGGGGCGCCATAATTTCCCCTTGGCAAAGGTTAGCTCGTCCCCGAGCAACCCGGTACACAGACACTCACAATTTTTTTTCTTTATATAACAACAATAACAATAACATTACTCAGCATTTTTCTTCCCTTTCAGGAGGCATTTATACTTGAATGTTGCAAAACACAGTCCAGTCCTCTAAGATAAAAATCAAAAATAAAGTGTCTACTGAACAGAGTCAGAAAAACTGCTCATTAAAACAAAACACAGAGTCCACAGTCTTGTGAGCAGTAACCCTGCCGGGGCTCAAACACAGTTCTTTGTCACAGGTCCTCCGCCTGACTATATGGTGATCATGGCAGGTTAACTGTGGCACTCCTGCGGGGGATTGCCATAGGACCCACCGGTGCAGGGAGGGATGTACACCTTGGCACACACAGCATACAACACCTTCCACCCCAGACCTGGAGGGTGAGCCACGCTGGCTGTCTTTAAGCCAGATCCCCTATAAAGATCCAGGCCTGAGGGGAGGAGTCAGTCGAAGAAGTGGAGGGAGCTGGTTGCTGGGACCAAGCCAGGCCCAGAACCAGGAAACCTGACCCAACTGTGCAGCGCCCTAGTGAGAGGGACGGAGGCAAGTGGAGGAGGTAGAAAGACAGAAGAAGGGAACATATCGGAGATCTCATTAGCCCACCCGGACACCGGAGTCTGAAACTGCTATTAATCTAGTGGTAGCAGAGAAAGCCCGGACAGACCAGAAGGATCTAGTCCCCCTGAAGTAAAAGAAAGCAAGGCACCAAACCTGACCAAGCATAGGACCTGGGGCCCAAGAAGAGAATAGGGATCCCCACAGAAAGGTCCTCATTGTCGGTTGTGGAGTAGCATCCTGAGAAGGAGAAAGAGCGACAGGTTCAGCTCCGGGCAGAACTTACCCCAATTACCGCACAAACTAATAGAGGAGGCATCGCAACTCTCCAAGGTGGACGTCCCAAACTGCACCGATAACCTGGTTACCCTCCTGGATCATGCATGCCTGTTACCGGACATCAGTAAAAAGGTACCGAAACAGAGACTATTGTGTGTGCCTTCTTCACTGCCGCCGCCTGCAGCGTTCACAGCAGAACCGCTACTACTACTCCCCCCATCCACCCCGCTGCCCCGAGGTAAAGCTTCACCTGTGGGGAGCTGTACTACCAAAGCTGCATTCCCATCACCTCAGTGGCCGGCAACAGCGCTGGTAGCTCTATTACCAGGTACCACAGGTCGTGTCATGTTACAAATCCCCCATCATCATCACCCCCACCCCGCCACTGAGGGTCCGGGGCACGGGACCAGGAACCGACCAGCCGTGATCCTCACCGAAGTAACCCCCTGTCCCGGTATCCAAGTACCCCTACCCTGTTGACCGACTCATAACTATATACATTTTTACATTTTACAGTTCCTGGTACCTAACTAGTTGCAGACAGTATTTACACGATTTTACATGCTAACTACTACTTACATTGACTTTCTAGGTCTCACTTTAGGGGTAAGGATCGCTTGCCCGCAAACCGTCCACCTCACTCGGAAGTCCAGCCAGCTCTGCATATAGAGCTTGAGGCTGCAGGATCTGGTACCAGCCTCGCTGTCCCATACACCGGATGTAGTCAACCTCCTCTCTACGGCTGAGGTCCCGATGATCGGGGTGTCCCTTCGGGAGATACGACTCGACGTCCTTTCTGCTGACGAAAACCTCTTGCTCCAAGCTGTACTCCTTGATGAACCCCCAGCCGTCTTGAAGGTGGAAGTCCACGACTACTCCGCGGCGCCACTCCGCCGTGTTGGATATTAGAGTCTTTCTCATGTATGCCTTTTCCTCCAAGTTAGCCACTTCTTGCTGCTGCTAGCGGTCTCAGAGCTGTGGTCACTCCTCCTCCTCAGCGGCTTGTCTTTGCGCCCAGTAGTCACCATCGTGCCTGCTCTCGACCTGCTTTCCACCTGAGCCGCAATCAGACACCCCTCTGTTAGACTTTCGTAGGATGCCCAGTGCGCCCTCACGCTCTCAACCTCCGGGGTTGCTGCCGAGCTCACACTGCTCTCCTGCTCAGTGGCCTCACCCTCTGGCTCTGGCTGCGGTGCTGGTTCAGGCGGGTCTGGTGTGGCAACCGGTGGCTCCTCTATCGGCTCTGGTGTTACCGGCTGGCTCTGTCTTGGTGGTTCTTCCGCTGGTGCTGCTTCTGGTGGTTCGGGAGGCTCTGGCACCTGTATTGTGCTGCTTTTTGTAGCTGGGACCGCTTCCAGGCATTAACGGCCCACAACTGCGCACTGTTCAGTAACTGGCTCAGTTCCTTCATAGCCTTTTTAAAGTCGTCAGAGCTGGTAAACTGTACCCAGTCTATAGCCTCCACTGTTGCATTGGGAGCCTTCTCCCCATCTTGTCCGCCCGCCAGAGTGTCCAAACCACTGCTCGCCATGATGCCTCCTTGCTGCTCACACCACACGACTCTCTTTTGTTCTGCTCTCTTGGGGCCTCACCCTCCTGGCCTTCTCTCACTCCTCTAGGCAGGGTCCGCAACTCTCGATAGCAGGCCCCCTTGGCTTTTCTTTAGTACTCAGGGAGGGCCTGCTATTTTGTGCCTTTTCCAAGGTCCTTCCCATGACGAGGGCCTAGACACGCACCCAGACCTGCACGTGGTGCTCGTGCTTTCTCACTTTCCCATTTTTGTGAGCTAGTTCTTACACAGTCTTTTAACAGTTTTTTAATGCAAACGAGACCCAGTGTTATTGGGCCGCTCACATCCTGTTTGTGATGCCAAGTTGACACACCCACTCCAGGGCCGGGGGTACTCTGGAACCTGGCAGCTGTTGTTTTATACTTCTCGGTTCTTTTCACTGGGACAGACGGGGGCCAAGATCTGGCCCCGTAACCCTGCTGGTGTAATTTTTAATAAACCGAGGTAGATGATGGGGGATGACTAGGGAAAGAGGTATTTGTGATGCCACCTGCGGTATGCTGCCAGGGCGACCACCGCTGCTTCAGAACCTCTGGGGTCGCTGACCAGCAGCTTGGATGGTTTAACTCCCCATAGGTGAAGTGCGGTCCCGAGGGCAGTAGGATAGAGGAGTCAGTTTGTACCTTGGCAGATTTTCATTAGGTCATAAGCACCCCGGTGTCTTAGGTGGTCTCTGCGGCCGGTGGTCACCACTAATGAAAGTCTCACACCCCACAGCTGGAGTTTTGTTGCATTTACTCAGTTGTTTCAGCATGGCCGCCGGCTACTTCCCTTGTCAACCTCCGGTTCAGCGTTGTCTCCAGAACCAGGTCAGTGCAGTCAAGCCTTGGTTGGTATCCCTTTCCCTCTCGCTAGATGTTTCTGTCTCTGGTGGTCTCTCTCTCTCTCAGCGCTATAAAGGGTAGTTCTCTTCTGGGGCGAGCGTGACACCGCTATGTCCCCCAGGCTCTCAGCGCCTCCGCACACAGAGCTCAGGTACCGACAACCACGGGTCCTCCCTCTGGGTCCACCCACCATCCCGGGGTCCTAAGTGTTTTGTGTGTGTGTGTGAAGCTCAATTGCACCATCCCAGTACCTGGAGACCAGAGGCACAACTCTCCCTCTAATGGAATGGTGCAGTACCTCTGGTGGCGGCCTACCCGGTGAAGCGCCACATCTTCTCATTTAGATGTCCAGCCATACTGCTGTTGTTTATGCCGGTCAGGGTATGATAAGCTGGGTCTCATCACTCTGCTGTTTTTACTCCTCCTTCACTTCCATTTGCAGTTAGGAAATAGGCGGCAAACTATCTAGCAGTACTTTCATTATCTTTTCCCTTTATTTGTGTTTACTCACTCTGGGATCTCTTTATATCTCAGTACACCATCTTTTCTGTGGGTATATTGCCCTCCGATTCCTTAGGAGGCTCGTGAAGCACTTGATGGCCATTTAGTTTGGGGTTAGGGCCATTATAATATATTGTCTTTTTTGGATTATAAAACACTTTTTTCCCCCAACTTTGCAGGAAAGTGGGGGGGGTGTCTTATAATTCAAATCTACTGGTAAGGGGGGGGTGGCTCTAGAGCAGTGTACGGACACTGGGAGATGCCAGCGCAGGCTGCAGCTGCGGCTGGTGGTCATGTGGGCTCGCTCATTAGGCTCATGTAATATTCACTGCATCCCCCTGTCCATCACTTCTCAGCTCTAAGAGGTGGGCAGGGGTACAAGGGCATAGGATATGAGCATAATGGGCATAGGCTCAGCGGCTGCAGCTGCAGCCCCATGCATTGTGTGAATAGTCAGTGCTTTCCATGCATCTTTCATTGCGTGGAAAGCAGTGACAATCCTGGCGATATCACACTCACCTCTCCTTTTTTTCCCTTAAGCCAGCGCCATCCATCTGCCTGTGCCGGCATCCAGTCGTGTGAGCGGCACAGCACAGTGACGTCATCACTGCATGCGCTGCTCACGTGATCATCTGTCAGGACAAGCAGACAGATGGAGGGCGTTGGCTTCAGGGAGCGATATGGAGAAGTGAGTATGATCGTTTATTATTTTTTAAGTGGGCACCTACATGCGGGGCAGTGTATCAGTGTGGGGGACCATGTACCAGAATGGGGGGCTGTATACTAGCATGGAGGGCTGTGTACCAGCATGGGGGGCCATGTACCAACATGGGGGGACATGAACTAGCATGGAAGGCCATGTACCAGCATGTGAGGTCATGTACAAGCACAGGAGAATGTGTACTATCATGGGAGGCTGTGTACAAGCATTGTTTCCTAATATAACCTTAATCCTCCCTGTCTGACCTAAATGTGTAATATAATGGTTGAAAAAACACTTTTTATAACTTACATTGTCCCCGCATTGTCTAGGCAGGTGAGCATTCTCTCATTTTTTACTCTCACAGGCGGTACTGTATACTTACTATTGTTATTGGTGATACATTTACTGCCTGTATAAGTGGGCCCTGAAATGCGTTCACTAATAAATCAATATTATATTCACCCTTTGATGTCTGGTTGAATACGGCAGTGGGGTGTTTAACCCTTCATCCTCCCTACTCTATATGCACCACGCTGGGGACTGCAGCAGCCGTGATCTGCTTTTATAGTGGTTGTGACTCTCACAACCACACAAGGTGAAGCCTCTGATATCTATTTATGTCATATTTTATCTCTCAGACCCTTCATCCTCCCTACTTTGATTTTCTGAGATAATGACCATTGGGTCTTCATTGGCTGTAAGCCATAATCATCAACATTAACAGAAATAAACACTTGAAATAGATTCCTCTGTGTGTAATGACTCTATATAATATGTGTGTGTCACTTTATGTATTGAATTACTGAAATAAATTAACTTTTTGATGATCTTGTAATTCATTGAGACGCTCCTGTATATTCATCAATGGCTGGCGCTCTCCTCTGAGTCTGGACTTGTTTCTTTTCAGAACCTTGTCTCTAGTTCTCGTAACAAGGCCGAACGTGTTTCCTTTCTCTCTGGTTCCAATTTTCGCAGGCCGGCCTCTGCTCACTTGGTTACACCCCATCATTTGTTTATGGGAAACCCCCGGTGAGGGATGCCCCCAGGATACGGATATGTACGTGCTATATATGGTGTGTCGCTGTCAGTCGATCTTTGGCCAGGAACCCTCCCCACTTTTTCTCTTGTTTTTGCTTCGTGAATCATCGTCCTATTATCTCATCTTCCTGTTGCCGGTGGTTAACCCTTCCCACCACACACCATTGACCTGTCACTAGTAAACGGCTGACTGATTAACCCGTGTGCTGCCATACATCCAGGGCGTAGAAAGGATTACAAATGATTACAGATGACTGTACCGGCCCCTTTAACACTTATCACAAGATCTCCATACAAATCTCGACAGGCGCGGCAATATCTGCCAAATAATAGACGTTTCCTAGCAAAGAACTTCAGATTCTGGCACATGACTGCAGGGTTTGGGGAAAAGTGAGGAAATTTCTGCCCGTAAAGTGATTGATTGTGCCAAGAGAATAATCTTATAAATACCTTCACGTGATAAGTGCCGGGAATCACGTATAATACATACATGGGCTCCAACAAGTTAGGGCGGGTAACCTTTTCCTTCCAATGTAGATGTATATCACCCAGCTTTTCCCGGGTACACGTCTGTCTTTGAGAGAGGATTTACCGTAGAACTGGTTCAGAGACTTTTTACAGAATCCACTTCACAAAGTTCCCGTGAGAAGACACGTTCTCAATGAGATAACCATCGAAACAACCAGCTCCACAGTGTCACAATCACTCCAGACCAAAACCTTAAACCAATTAGTCTTCAGATTAGATGCTTGAACCCATAAGTCTCCATGATCAGATCCCTAGAATCAATCAAACTCTACACCAACCCATCAAATGAATTGGATCTCTGACTAGACCCCAGAGCCGACCCTGTAAAATACCATACTTGGACCCTAGACCAGATCTCTAACATTACTCTGGCTCCACTGCAGGTGGACAAGGTCTAAGAAGTCGGTTGAGAAATCCAATTAGAATCATAGAATGGTGGAGTTGGAAGGGACCTCCTGGGACATCATGTGAAGGGACCTCCTGGAACATCATGTGAAGGGACCTCCTGGAACATCATGTGAAGGGACCTCCTGGAACATCATGTGAAGGAACCTCTTGAGTCATCATGTGAAGGGACCTCCTGGGTCATCATGTAAAGGGATCTCCTGGGACATTATGTGAAGGAACCTCTTGAGTCATCATGTGAAGGGACCTCCTGGGTCATCGCGTTAAGGGATCTCCTGGGTCATTGTGTGAAGGGACCTCCTGGGACATCGTGTGAAGGAACCTCCGGGTCATCGCGTGAAGGAACATCCTGGGTCATCGTGTAAAGGGACCTCCTGGAACATCATGTTAAGAGACCTCCTGGGACATCGTGTGAAGGAACCTCATGAGTCATCGTGTGAGGGGACCTGTTGGGTCATCATGTGAAGGGACCTCCTGGGTCATCATGTGAAGGGACCTCCTGGGACATCGTATGAAGGGACCTCCTGAGTCATTGTGTGAGGGGACCTCCTGGGTCATCGCATGAAGGGATCTCCTGGGTTATCGCATGAAGGGACCTCCTGGGTCATTGCGTGAAGGCACCTCTGGAGTCATCATGTGAAAGGACCTCCAGGGTAATTGTGTGAATGGACCTCCTGGGTCATTGTATGAAGGGACCTCCTGGGTCATCTGGTCCAACCCCCTGCTCAATGCAGGATTCCCTAAATCATCTCAGACAGATGTCTGTCCAGCCTTTGTGTGAAGACTTCCATTGAAGGAGAACTCACCACCTCTCATGGCCTTCTGTTCCATTTGTGGATCAACCTCACTGTCAAAAAGATTTTTCTAATATCTAATCTGTGTCCTCCCATTCAGTTTCATCCCATTGCTTCTAGTCTTACCTTGGACTAATGGGGGAGCGAAAAGGGGGTGGGGGGTATGGGGAGCGGACAGGGGGTGGGGGTATGGGGGAGCGTACAGGGGGCGGGGGGTATGGGGAGCGGACAGGGGGCGGGGGTATGGGGGAGCGGACAGGGGGCGGGGGGTATGGGGAGCGGACAGGGGGCGGGGGGTATGGGGGAGCGGACAGGGGCGGGGGGGTATGGCTTAGCACTCAGGGGGCGGGGGGTATGGGGGAGCAGACAGGGGGTATGGCTTAGCACTCAGGGCATGGGCGTACCCAGCGTAGGGCGGGGGGGCAGGTGCCCCCCCCCCCAAGAGGCTGCCCCGGGTGAGCGTGGCACTGCGTACCCCACATGGCACCTACTGTAGTACTGTGACCAGGGCTTTTTTTGTTCCGGAGCGGCCGCCGCCGCCCCCCCCGCCCCCCTCCTCTTTGGGAGTCAAAGGAGCAGCACTGTCTCCCGGCCGAGTGCTGAGTGAGGGGTCAGACTCAGTGCTGAGGGCGGACTCAAGAGGAGCGGGCGGGAGCCGGCGGCACAGCACTGTCAGGTGAATGGACGGCAGAGGAGATGAAGAGAGGACAGCAGAAGAGCAGGTGGTGAGTGGCCCCAAGGAAAGAAGGTGCAGTGTGCTGTGCAGCCAGGTTTGTGTGCAGAGTGACAGTGTGTGCAATGTGTGTGTGTGCAATGTGTGTGTGTGTGTGTGCAATGTGTGTGTGCAATGTGTGTGTGTGTGCAATGTGTGTGTGTGTGCAATGTGTGTGTGTGCAATGTTTGTGTGTGTGTGCAATGTTTGTGTGTGTGTGCAATGTTTGTGTGTGTGCAATGTGTGTGTGTACAATGTGTGAGTGTGCAATGTGTGTGTGTGCAATGTGTGTGTGTGCAATGTGTGTACAATGTGTGTGTGTGTGTGTGTGCAATGTGTGTGTGTGTGCAATGTGTGTGTGTGCAATGTGTGTGTGCAATGTGTGTGTGTGCAATGCTACACGCTGCAGTGCCGGCCCCGGGAGCAGAAGAGCCTGTGCAGCTGCCCTGTGGATTGTGGGGGGCTGGAGGCAGAGACAGAGCAGCCGGAGGATCACAGTGAGTGTAAAATAAATGTAAAGTAAATAAAGATAAAGTTGGCTGCACTGTGCTTGTGATGGGGGCCTCCAGCCTCTGTCCTACTGCGCTCACCCCTCCAGCCTCCGTCCTCCTGCCCTCACCCCTCCAGCCTCCTGCCCTCACCCCTCCAGCCTCCGTCATCCTGTGCTCACCCCTCCATCCTCCGTCCTCCTGCGCTCACCCCTCCAGCCTCTGTCCTCCTGCGCTCATCCCTCCAGCCTCTGTCCTCCTGCGCTCACCCCTCCAGCCTCTGTCCTCCTGCGCTCACCCCTCCAGCCTCTGTCCTCCTGCGCTCACCCCTCCAGCCTCTGTCCTCCTGCCCTCACCCACCAGCCTTCTTCATCCTGCGCTCACCCCTCCAGCCTCCGTCCTCCTGCGCTCACCCCCCAGCCTTCATCCTGGTCTAATCGCCTGCCCACCATATACTGTGCTGCTAACCGCTGAGCCATCATACTTTGCTAACCACAGAGACATCGCGCAGTGCTAACCACTGAGCCACCGTACAATGCTAACCACTGAGACACCGTACAGTGCTAACCACTGAGCCACCGTACAGTGCTAACCACTGAGCCACCGTACAGTGCTAACCACTGAGCCACCATATACAGTGCTAACCACTGAGGCACCGTATACATTGCTAACCACTGAGCCACCGTATACAGTGCTAACCACTGAGCCACCGTATACAGTGCTAACCACTGAGCCACCGTATACAGTGCTAACAACTGAGCCACCATATACAGTGCTAATCACTGAGCCATCATTTACAGTGCTAACCACTGAGCCACCATATACAGTGCTAACCACTGAGCCACCATACAGCGCTAACCACTGAGCCACCATACAGTACTAACCTCTGAGCCACCATATACAGTGCTAACCACTGAGCCACCATACAGTGCTAACCACTGAGCCACCATATACAGTGCTAACCACTGAGCCACCATTTACAGTGCTAACCACTGAGCCACCGTATACAGTGCTAACCACTGAGCCACAATATACAGTGCTAACCACTGAGCCACCATATACAGTGCTAACCACTGAGCCACAATATACAGTGCTAACCACTGAGCCACCATATACAGTGCTAACCACTGAGCCTTCATATACAGTGCTAACCACTGAGCCACCGTATACAGTGCTAACCATTGAGCCACCGTACTGCGAGTGTATGCCCCTGCAAGTGTATACCCCTGCGGGTGTATGCCCCTGTGTGTGTATGCCTCCCCCCTGAAAATAAGACCGGGTGCAACGTTCGGAGCAAATATATTAATATATTAAATATATTAATCTCGCCCGGCCCCTGACGGCAGCCCGCCCATGTCATATACAGCCCCCGGCCTCATAGGGCTCCCCAGTGGCGCAATAAGTCTGATGGGCACAGGTGCGCAATGTAGGCCCCCCACCTTCCGCGTGCACGTTGGTCAGATGTATGGGCCCTGTGTAACATTCTAAATCCTATACTCACAAATTGACCCCTCTCCCCCTTCATTATGTATTAATGTCCCTTATCCTGCTGTATATGGTCCTCCTCCTGGAATATGGCCTTTATCGTGGTATATATGTCCCCCATCATGGTTTATATCAGGGGTCTCAAACTCAGCTGGGTTGGTGGGCCGCACATAAAAACATTTTTTTATCGGGGGGCCGCATTGCTTGTAGGACTAAGGGTACCGTCACACCTGGAGACATCGCCGGAGATATCGCAGGCGACGCACGGGAGCGCACACATTTTTGGCACCCCACCAGCATCGCGTGTTTACATGCGGCGATACCTTCGGCGATGCTTTGGCGATGTTTCAGGCGACGTCGCTGTTGGGGTGTCTAGAAACCCCAGTAGGGATCCTGTAACATGGGAACCTATGGCTCCCATCGCCTGTAACATCGCCATTCGCGATGTTACACGGGGCGATGCTTACAGATCGCCTGAGAGTGGTTGCCTGGTTTCACAGCAGTGCTGTGAAACCAGGCGACCACTCTCAGCCGATTTTTCGGCGCAAAATCGCCACTTTACACGGGGCGACTCGCCAGTGATGACGCTGATGATAGGCCACGCCCCTGCATCGCCTGCAAAATCGCCGGCGATGTCATCTGGTGTGACGGTACCCTAAGTGACATTTTTAGTAATACCAGATTTTTTTGGTCAATGTAGTAATGTCCAAATCCTGATCCCCTTCTTGTAGTAATGTCCCCATCTTGGTCCCCCTCTTGTACTAATATCCCCAACCTGATCCCCTTCTGTAGTAATATCCCCCATGCTGGTCCCCTTTTGTAGTGATGTCCCCATCCTGGCCCCCATAGTGTAGTAATGTTCACATCCTGGCCCCCATAGTGTAGTAATGTCCTCCATGCTGGTCCCTTTTGTAGTGATGTCACCATCCTCACCCCCATAGTGTAGTAATGTCCCTATCCTGGCCCCTATAGTGTAGTAATGTCCCCATCCTGGCCCCTATAGTGTAGTAATGTCCCCATCCTGGCCCCCATAGTGTAGTAATGTCCTCCATGCTGATCCCCTTTTGTAGTGATCTCCCCATCCTCACCCCCATAGTGCAGTAATGTCCCCCATGCTGGACCTCTTTTTTAATGATGTCCCCAACCTGATCTGCCTTCTTTTTACACACACATATATTCACTCACAATCACACCCACTCACACATTAACTCACCCACTCACACTCACACACAAACTCACATTAACACACACACACTCACACTCACTCATGTGGAACAAAAGGGGGGGAAGCACAACCCATGAGCGGTACCTGGTGGTCTAGTGGGGTAGTCAATAACAGATGTGGGGGTTCGCATCTCACCTTTGGAGGTTCTGCAACCCTGCACAACCTCGGCGTATCGCAGTTGAAGGCTTCAGACTCCAGCGGTCAGGGTTTCCTCCACGAGCAGCTCCTTCTTCCAGTCAGTTGACTCGAGCAATCCGATCACCTGACCCTGTGACGTTCTCGGTTACGTCACCGCAGGTCCTTTGGATTCTGTTAGCGGAGACTCTGGTTCACAGCTGCTCCTGCTGCAACCCTAGGATGGGGATATGGTTGTACAGAAGTGTGTGATTATAACAGAAGTGCTAGAGCACAGGAGGCCACGATTAATTACCTTTAATATACCACAACGTGTTTCCATGGCGGTCCGCCATCTTCATCAGGTAAATCCACCTGATGAAGACGGCGGACCGCCAAGGAAACGCGTTGTGTTATATTAAAGGTAATTAAACGTGTGCCTCCTGTGCTCTAGCACTTCTGTTGTAATCACACACTTCTGTACAAAATTGCGCACTCTGACACCCTTGCACACTCTGACACCCACAGGCACACTCACAGGCACTCAAGAGGCACTCACTCACAGACACACACTAACGGACACTCACAGGCACTCACACTCGCAGGCACTCACACTCACAGGCACTCACACTCACAGGCACTCACACGCTCACAGGCACTCACAAGCTCACAGGCACTCACACGCTCACAGGCACTCACGCTCACAGACACACCCTCACAGACGCTCACAGGCATTCACATTCACAGACACACCCTCACAGACGCTCACACTCACAGGCACTCACAAACACAGGCACTCACAGGCACTCACACTCACTCACACTCACAGGCACTCACACTCACATGCTCACAGGTACTCACACGCTCACAGGCACTCACGCTCACAGACACACCCTCACAGACGCTCACAGGCACTCACATTCACAGATACACCCTCACAGACGCTCACACTCACAGGCACTCACAAACACAGGCACTCACAAACACAGGCACTCAGGCAGTCACAGGCACTCAGACAGTCACAGGCACTCAGACAGTCACAGGCACTCACTCACAGGCACTCACTCACAGACATACACACTCACAGGCACAGACATCACAGACATCACACTCACAGGCACTCACACTCACAGGCACAGACACTCACAGGCACTCACAGACACAGGCACTCACAGACACTCACAGGCACAGGCACTCACACTCAAAGGCACTCACAGGCACTCACACTCACAGGCACTCACACTCAAAGGCACTCACACTCACAGACACTCACAGGCACTCACACTCACAGGCACTCACACTCAGACACTCACAGGCACAGACACTCACATGCACTCACACTCACAGGCACAGACAGGCACAGGCACTCACACTAACAGACACTCACAGGCACTCACACTCACAGGCACTCACACTCACAGGCACAGACACTCACAGGCACAGACAGGCACAGGCACTCACACTCACAGGCACAGACACTCACAGGCACAGACACTCACACTCACAGGCACTCACACTCACAGGCACAGACACTCACAGGCACAGACACTCACACTCACAGGCACTCACACTCACAGACAGGCACAGGCACTCACACTCAAAGGCACAGACAGGAACAGGCACTCACACTCAAAGGCACTCACACTCACAGGCACTCACACACACTCACAGGCACTCACATTAACCCACACTTTTATTACTTTAACCATGCTGGCAGCGGTCCAGTGCATGGGGCTGCCGCGGTCTTCTCTTTAATATTACTTCCGGCCGCTTCACTCTGCTGCTCGCTCTGCCACCGTGTTAGTTCAATGCAAGCCGCCGTCAGCCAATGAGAGGCCCGCAGGTGACGTCGCCGTATGACGTCACTTGCGGGCCTCTCATTGGCTGAGGGCTTGTATTGAGCTTACAGAGCGAGCGGCAGAGACAGTGAAGCGGCCGGAAGTAATATTAAAGAGGAGACCGCGGCGGCCCCATGCACTGGACCGCCGCCAGCATGGTCAATTGTCCAAGGTGTCGGGGGCCGCACAGGGAAGCCCCAGGGGCCGCATGCGGCCCGCTAGTTTGAGACCCCTGGTTTATATGGTCCTCCTCCTCAGCCACCATAGTCCTCCAATTATTATAATGCATCCCCACATTCCTCCATACATTACAATGTATTCCCATAGTCCTTATATGTATTATAATGCACCCCATAGTCCCCCATTCATAAGGTACCCCCATAGTCATCCAATTATCATAATGCAACCCCACTATCCTCTATATAGTATAATGTAGCCTCATATGCCTCCATACATTATAATGCACATCCATACAGTATAATGCACTCCTATAGTTCTCCATATAGTATAATTCACTCCCATAATTCTCCATATAGTATAATTCACCCATAGTCCTCTATACAGTATAATGCACCATCAATAGTCCTCCATGTAGTATAATGCACCCCCATAGTTCTCCATATAGCCCTCCATACAGTTTAATGCACCCTCACAGTCCTCACAGACCCTCACAGCCTTCCATATAGCACAGTACAGCCTCATAATTCTCCATACAGTATAATGCAGCCACGGTGAGCCACCCCCTTCCCCCCCCCCCCCATACTCCTCTGGCCAGCGTGTACTCCTTAAAAAAATCTGTACTTACATCTCCTGGTTCCACCGCAGCTTCCCAAAATTGAAGATACAGGAGGAGGTCGTGACGCCGAGCGTTGCACAGTGGAACGCATAAAAGCAGGAAGTGCCGCCTAGTCCACACTAGGAGAAGGTAGTGCTTCCTGCTTTTTATGCGTTCCACTGTGCAATGCATGGCATCACCCCTGTGGTAAGAGGAAGCGCAGGGGGGCGGCGCAGGAGGCTCAGTGAAACACACGGGACCCTTAGCGGCCCGTGTGCTGCTGTGCAGTGATGGTACAAGAAGTGGGCGCAACCTGAACGACCATGGCTTGCCCCCCCTAGTTTTGATCCTGGGTACACCCATGACTCAGGGAGCGGGGGTATGGGGGAGCGGACAGGGGGTGGGGGGTATTGGGGAGCGGACAGGGGGTGGGGGGTATGGGGGAGCGGACAGGGGGTGGGGGATATGGGGGAGCGGACAGGGGGTAGGGGGAATGGGGAGCGGACAGGGGGTGGGGGGTATGGGGAGAGCGGACAGGGGGCGGGGGTATGGGGGAGCGGACAGGGGGTGGGGGGAATGGGGGAGCGGACAGGGGGCGGGGGGTATGGGGAAGCGGACAGGGGGTGGGGGGTATGGGGGAGCGGACAGGGGGTGGAGGGTATGGGGGAGCGGACAGGGGGTGGGGGATATGGGGGAGCGGACAGGGGGGTAGGGGGAATGGGGAGCGGACAGGGGGTGGGGGGTATGGGGGAGCGGACAGGGGGTAGGGGGAATGGGGAGCGGACAGGGGGTGGGGGGTATGGGGGAGCAGACAGGGGGTGGGGGGTATGGGGGAGCGGACAGGGGGTAGGGGGAATGGGGAGCGGACAGGGGGTGGGGGGTATGGGGGAGCAGACAGGGGGTGGGGGGTATGGGGGAGCAGATAGGGGGTGGGGGATATGGGGGAGCGGACAGGGGGTAGGGGGAATGGGGAGCGGACAGGGGGTGGGGGGTATGGGGGAGCAGACAGGGGGTGGGGGGTATGGGGGAGCAGATAGGGGGTGGGGGATATGGGGGAGCGGACAGGGGGTAGGGGGAATGGGGAGCGGACAGGGGGTGGGGGGTATGGGGGAGCGGACAGGGGGTGGGGGATATGGGGGAGCGGACAGGGGGTGGGGGGTATGGGGGAGCGGACAGGGGGTGGGGGATATGGGGGAGCGGACAGGGGGTAGGGGGAATGGGGAGCGGACAGGTGGTGGGGGGTATGGGGGAGCGGACAGGGGGCGGGGGTATGGGGGAGCGGACAGGGGGTGGGGGGAATGGGGGAGCGGACAGGGGGTGGGGGGTATGGGGAAGCGGACAGGGGGTGGGGGGTATGGGGGAGCGGACAGGGGGTGGAGGGTATGGGGGAGCGGACAGGGGGTGGGGGGTATGGGGGAGCGGACAGGGGGTGGGGGGATATGGGGGAGCGGACAGGGGGGTAGGGGGAATGGGGAGCGGACAGGGGGTGGGGGGGTATGGGGGAGCGGACAGGGGGTAGGGGGAATGGGGAGCGGACAGGGGGTGGGGGGTATGGGGGGAGCAGACAGGGGGTGGGGGGTATGGGGGAGCGGACAGGGGGTAGGGGGAATGGGGAGCGGACAGGGGGTGGGGGGTATGGGGGAGCAGACAGGGGGTGGGGGGTATGGGGGAGTGGACAGGGGGTGGGGGGTATGGGGGAGCGGACAGGGGGTGGGGGGTATGGGGGAGCAGATAGAGGGTGGGGGGTATGGGGGAGCAGACAGGGGGTAGGTGGTATGGGGGAGCCTGAGGAGGGGTGAAAACCCCTAAAGAGCCCAGAATTCAGCCTCAAATCCACATTTTTGGAAAATATGAAACAAAAATCTCCTTTGTGTGTGGATTCTCCCATCTTCGGTCCAGATGTCGCTCACTGGGAGCGGTGATCCTGTCTGGGGATATATATATATCATTTACAGGACATAATAAAAATATAAACAATGTTAATAATACTATAAATATAGAGACCGGAATAGTGTGGACGTTACAGTGAGACCTGCAGCGCCTCCACCTCACAGCGCCGCCATCACACTCCCTAGTAACAAGCGGGGCCGGTTGCCAGGGTAAACAGTGACGTCACCGGTCACACACGCGGCGGGAAATACTCCACATTCCTGGCAACACTTCACGGCGGGCTGGGCCACACCTCCTTCCCCTGATTGGACGTGACATCACTCGTTTCCGGCGGAGGCGGAGCTCCCTTTCGCTATAAAAGCCCGAGCTCTGACCAACAAGCCTCATTCATTCCCTGAGTGGTTACAGTGAACGTAATGACGTCACCCCACAACGCTATGGAGGAGTGCGGCATCTGTTACCTTGACTACGACCAGGAGAGAAAGCGGCGCCCATTGGCGGCCTGCCGGCACGTGATCTGCTCCTGCTGCCTCGAGCACCTGGCCGCGAGAGGCAGCGAAGTGACCTGCCCCTTCTGCCGGGCGCCTTCTCCGTTGCCTAGCGACGATGAGGAGGAGGCGGGGACTGGTGACGTCACTGGGCGGTTCAAGTGGTTGAAGAGGCTGTACAGAAGGTCGAAGGCGGGGTCTCGCCGGAGAGGTCACAGAGGTGAGTGCTCATTGGACAAGTTGAGTCAGGCGGTGTATTGTAGTGGGGGGGGGGCTATGTTGTTGATGGACAGGTTGAGTCTATGGCTGTGTATTGTGGGGGCGTGGATACGTGTTTGATGGACAGGTTGAGTCTATGGCTGTGTATTGTGGGGGCGTGGATACGTGTTTGATGGACAGGTTGAGTCTATGGCTGTGTACTGTGGGGGCGTGGATACGTGTTTGATGGACAGGTTGAGTCTATGGCTGTGTATTGTGGGGGCGTGGATACGTGTTTGATGGACAGGTTGAGTCTATAGCTGTGTATTGTGGGGGCGTGGCTTTGCACCTGATGGACAGGTTGAGTCTTTAGTGATGTATTGTGGGGGCGTGGCTACATGCTTGATGGACAGGTTGAGTCTGTAGCTGTGTTGTGGGGAAGGGCTATGTGTTTCATTGACAGGTTGAGTCTATGGGGCGGGGTTTTGTCAGTGATTGACAGGAGGTGATTTGATGACATGGTGCTATATACTGAAGCCATAGGTTTTATAGACCTTTCTTCGGTTTCTGGTTTAGTTCTGGGAGTGTTTACATGATCTTTTGCCCGGGTAACAGACAATTCTTTTAATGTTTTATTTTTCTTTCCTCCTAGGTTCTGTGTGTAGAGAGGACCTGCGGGACATGGCCATGATGTGCTCCTATCTCATGTAACTGCCGGCCAATCACGCGGCTTGTGACTGGTCACGTTGGGTCTTCTGCTCCTGGGTCGATTCCCCCCTGGTTTTAGGTAGTACGTCCTCGGCACTGTCGGAGTATGGGATTTATACCACTGGACTGACCGAGTAATGCTGTGGAGGGAGTTATACCCTAAGTGGCCTCTGCCCCATCACTCACTGCCATGTTTTGGGCTCATACAAGAGACAGGAGCCCTGACCTGCCTCCTTACTGACTCATAGGATGTGACTGTGGCGCCCCCTGCTGCCGCCAGTCTGGGACTGCACACGATGACATGGCGCAATCTTCACCCATGTGACCCCCCCTGAGGTCATCCTTCCCGAGACTCTGCCCCTCCGGGGGCTCCATACTGCTCATTACTGGATGATATCACCCCGAGCTCCCATGATGCACTTTGCTATTATGATATTTATATGTATTTATTCTGTGCTGTGATGTTATGATTCTTTTGTATATAAATATATTTATGACTCGCAATTGTGTGTGTATTAACCCTGTAGTGCCTCTAAATCTATAGATCAGGATTTCTCAAAATCCTCTGCTTGTATATATGTGACTTCCCATATAATGGTTCTGCGCGTGTTAGAAACAGAATGGGGACTGCACATAACAGGAAGGGTCCCAGGATAAGAACATGTATACCAGGATGGGGGATATGTATAATAGGAAGAAACTCGGGATGGAAACATATATACCAGGATGGGGAATAAGCTTGGACACCAAGAGAATCACATGCAGGTTAAGACCCAGTTGAGAGGTATACCTTGACGTGGTAACTGGGCTCAAGTACATTTTTCCTTTTTTATTTGCAAAGAATATTTTTTTTTTTTTTTTTTTTTTTGGGAGTAATGCATATTCCCATTTCATGTTTTCGCTATTTTGCATTTATTGGTCTGTTGCCCTCATTCCATCTGAACAGATAACTACTGCTTTCTGGTCCAAAAATGGAATCTGGGGGATATGGCAATATTCCTTACAAATTTTGCGTAATCATTACATCAAATACTGCTTAATCATCATACCTCCCTCCTTTAGGGGGCAGCACATTCCTGTGTTTCCCCCGTCCGCTACCTCCCATTGGCAATATAACCCGTCAGCGTTACCGTGGTCATGGTCACTCTTGTGGCTAATGGTGAAGTTGAGTTCCTGGAGCGTAAGGCTCCCCTGTAGCAATCTTGCATTCATCACGGGAACCGTGTGTAATCACTGAGGGGGTTGTGGTCTGTCCCCATGATGGAGTGGCGTCCACACAAGTGTGGCTGCAGACGCTGCAGGGCCCACACAATTGCCGGAAACTCCCTTTTCCATCATGGAGCAGGCTGCTTCCCTTCCTGGATCCCACAGTACCCTCTCTTCTCTGGTGGTGGAGATGGCCCAGCACCTCAGGACTGGCACTCGCAGGTAGTGCAGTCTCAAAACCCTGGCTAGGCATAGCCAGAAGTGGTACAAAGGCCTCACTCCCACAGGGACCCCTGGGACCTGTTCTGGGTCAGACATGGGTTCGGTTATCCATCAACAGTGAGGGCCCAGAAAGCATGGGATAATGTCACCTTCCCATTGGCCCTACTGGCCTGGAACAACTTTTTCCTGTCATGCTGACAGGCCCGGGATACAGCTTTCCCATCATCCTGACAAGTTAGGGGCAGCCCCTGCCCCTCATCTTCACAGGTCATGGGAAACGTGTCCCCGCCCCTCTGACAGGTGTTGGGCACTGATGTCCCATCACTCTGACAGACCGGGAGTACCCCTATGGCACCCGGACAGGGTATGGGTACAACTTTTCCATAGTCCTGACCGGTTGGGGGTACTATTTTCCTATCATCCAGACAGGTTATGGGCTTGACCCGCCCATCCCCTTTACTGTCTGTAGGAAGACCTGCCCCAACACGGTATGGGGATCGCCTCCCCATCTCTGTGGCAGTCAGTGAGCATAACTGCAAGTTGGTCCCTGGGACACACCTCTGGTGACGCCTGCTGGACTGTTACCTTGCACAGCCGTCCTTGGTCCCAGACCACCTGCTTGAGGCCCGAGTCCAAGGGAGGCTGTGCCACCAGCTCCTTAAGAGCTTTCAGGCTCACATCCATCTGTGTCTGTTCCTTCTGCAGCTATCAGCCCCCTCTGTTTCCCCTCTGAGAACAAAAGGTGTGCTGGCTGGTCATGGCCTAAGGCCATTCAACAATTCCCTTTATCTTCCTCCCCCATGAGTGGTGTGGAGTGTCATTGCAAACATCATCAACATCATCATTAATAACACCACCCCATCAACACTTTCAATATTGGACAGTACACATTCTGGTCAATCAGAACTGGGGGGGGGGGGGTGTGTCAGTGGCCACATACTTGGACACTAGCCGCCCCAAGTCTGATCCAAGCAATACATTCGCTGGAGTATTAGCAGACACCCCCACCTCCCTCACTCCTCTCCCCACGCTCCAGTCCAGATAAATCCTGGCAACAGGCAATGCGGGTTCCACGCCTCAAATTCCGGAGACGGCGAGGGATTTTCCGGGGATCAAGTCCTGGGGGGAGACCATCTCCGGTCGCACCAAAGTCATCTCTGCTCCAGTGTCCCGCAGTCCCATGGCCACTGAGCAGCCTATGGTGACGGGTTGAAAATTGTCAAAAGACCTACCACCACCCACACACAAAACAGTGGCCGTTTTTGGGGATGGGGACGGTGTCTTATGGCGATGGGGACACATGGCCTTGAAGTGTTCTGGTTGGTGGCAGAGATGATACCGTCTGGGTTCTGACACCAACCTGGAGAGGGGAAGAGGGGCTGCCCCCTGCATTCTTGGGTCCGGGATCACAGGTGCAGGGTTGGTCTTACCCCTCTCCAGGTGCTGCTGCTGGTCCTCCTGGTCTCAGGTACTCAGTTGTTCATGTACTAGTCTGCCACGACCGCTGTCTCAAAGGCCCCTTCGGTTTCCGGTCGCGGATGAACTGTTGGAGGTCCTCGGGACAGTTTCACAGGAATTGCTCCATCACAAATAACTCCAGGATCTCATGGGCTGTGCTGTGACCCAAACCTTTGATCCAGTGGTCAGCTGCTCTCAGGAGGGCCTGCATGTGGTCGGTCCAGGTTTCCTTTGGACCTCTCTGCAGGCTCCGGAACTTCTTGCGGTAAGACTCCGGGGTGAGGTTGAACTGGAGGATCAGGGCCCGCTTGATGCTCGTGACTCGCCCCAGGGCAGGGTACTCAGGGCTCGGTTATGGTCCAGGATGTCACGGTGGCTGCCCGAGGCTATGTCGGGCCCTGGAGGTCAGTGAAAAAGGGGTTATTTACAGGGGATTATATACAGTTTTTGTCTTCGTGACGCCACCTGCTGTGTCTGGAGGTCCTCTGGAGGTCGGTGGGATTGCGGCAGTGATGGTAAAGTCCCCGCAGGCGGGACTGGGACCCCCGGGGCAGCTTGGTGAGGTGAACAGGTGATAGCAGAGCTGAGGTGGTGAGTGGGAGTAGGAAAAGTCTATTGAGGCCATGGTGAGAAATAGGAAAGGATGCACGCACACACTTAAAGTCTCTTTACCTTTTGCTGGTGGGATGTAGGTAAATGGTCCTGAGCACTGACGGGTACCCAGGCTGCACAGTGAGCTCCCACAGCAAGTGGGTATAAGGCCTCCTTTCCTTTGTATTCACTGGAGCACAGTCTATTAAATCCTGACTTGCCTCCACTCTCATGTCTGTTTTTCCTTCCCTCCTGTGCGGTCTTCGGGACGACCTTTCTCTGGCACTGCAGCATTGTTCCTGGCTCCCTTTCCTTGACTCTCTCAGGAGACTGTGTAGCTGTAGCTTCCTCGGTTCCCAGGGGTTTCTTGTGGGACTTGTAGTTCTCCACAGCTGCAGATCCCCAATATCCGGCTTCTCTTTCCCTCTCTGGAACAAACTCACAGTCGGACCTACCTGTTCCTGCTTCTGCTGCTGCTTGTAAACTCCTCGCCTTCAGTCCCACTTAAGCTGGTTGGACGCTGAAAGGCTACTCTGGGTCTCTGGCCTGTGCCTACTCGTGGCACCAGCACCAGAACTTTCCTGCAGCTCTTCTAGCATCTGCCACACTCTGACTAGCGCCGCCCCAGCAGTAGTATTTATAGGGGATCCTGCCTAAGCGCAGCAGGTTGAGCTCCCCCTACTGTGCTGGGGTGGAAGGTGTCATTTGTAGTGGTACCTGCTGTGGAAACCCAGCTGTGCAGCAGAGAGATATGTGGTTACCTGCGTTGGCATAATCCTGCAACTCTCCGGCAGGTAAGTTCCCCAAGGCTCTTATGGAGTCACCCCACAGACGGGGGGTCAGATACTGGGCCCACTGGTTTGAGTCCAGGTGGTACTGCTTGCAGGTCTGCTCCAAGGCCAGCAGAAAGCTATCCAGGTCTCCGCCTGCCTCCAGAAGGGGAAAGTTCTCGACTCAGACCTTTGGTGGCTTGTGACTCACCGTGGCCGGGACTCCGGTTTAGACAGGCTGTAGCTCCTTCCTCCTTGTCACGGGTGGACCGCACCAGCCGGTAGTGGGGCCCGGTGTAGTGCAGATCAAAAGTTGAAGACGTCTTATAGGAACAGATTAAAGGGGTTTAATTTATTCGTGACGCCACCTATGAGTAGTTTCGGTAATCGTTACCGACACTGCGGAACCTCCGGGGGATGGACAGCAGCAAGATGGATCGCTCCTCACAGGCTGAGCGGTGATCCCCGGAGGCTGGAGCTGCTTAAGAGGTTGTGCGGCAGCTGCGGTTACCTTGTAATGCGGACGGACAGTTCATAAGGAAGCACGGACACAGAAAGTCTCTGCAACGGGTCTTTACTGTAACCAGCAGGCAGTACATGGTATACAGTTTACGGGTAGTGGACCGGGTGGACTCAGCAGTGATAGTGTCCCTCAGAGATCCGCAAGTGTTCCTCCATTCTAGCTAAGTGCTTTGCCATTGTCGCCCAGGAATACCAGATCGGGTACGGGGAGGTTGCTTCAATGCCCTATCCAAGTTGTACGTTGTGGATGTTTTGGGGAGCCTTGGATCCCGCAGTGGGTACACCGCTGGTTAGACGACTGGAAGTTGGCTGGTGGTGGGGTGCTCCTGTGAAGCTGCTCCTCCACGCTTCTGGTTCGCGTAGCAGAGGTGAACTGCTGCCAGCTTCGGTACCAGTGAACCGGCTGTGAAGTTTTTGGGCACGGGAGTCTTTTGGAACCCGTGGTAATGATGCCCGATCCCGGTTTTTGAGGCCTCAGGTGCTGACACCCGACCGGTGACGGCCCGGGGGCTGCACGGGGTGCGGAGCCCCCGCTCCTACTCCAAGTTCTAGACTGCACAGGTCAAGTTCTAGATCCCTTCTCTCTATGACTAAGGGTCTGTTCTCCCTACACACTTCCCTAGCACTCTGCCCACCAGGACCCTGGATTGGTCCTCTGTTCTAGGTGATGCATGCAGGGTTGGATCTCAAAGTTAACTAGGTCACTGCTGTGTCAGAGAATATTGCGACTGCATTTATGGCTGCAATACCCTCTTGTGACGCACTCGTTGCGGGGTGCCACACTTGGGCTCCTGGTTGGCTGGAATAAGCTGCGAGTTCCTGAGCTGAGTCAAGTCAAGCTGGTACTGGCGCTCCGCATGTCGCTCTGCAGCTTCACGTTCCACAGCCTCACGTTGCTCTGCAGCTTCACAATCTGCAAGTCGCTCTGAAGCTTCGCGCTCCACAGCCTCACGTTGTTCTGCAGCTGCCATGAGGGTCTCAAAGGCACTCTGATCACCAGCCTCAAGACGAGACAGGGCAGCTCGAAGAAGGGCATCTGAGCCCATCAGGCTGGAGGGACCAGCAGGTGGTGATCTGCCCACTGCGGGGCTGATTACAGGGGGTATTTGCCCCACTGCAGAGTCGACCACTGGAGATTGGCTCCTTGAGGACCCGTGCATGGGCTCCTCCTTGCCTAGAACAACAATGTCCTCCACCACCTCCCCCATATCAGCTGCAGCAAGTGCCCTCTGCAGCATTTGGCTCCTGGTGCCCTGGGCCAGCTTAGCAACCCCTGGTCACCGACACACAGCTGCAACGTGATCCACCCACACACCTTTAAATTTGCACTCTAACTGTCTAGTGTTGAGTTCATCTTAGGACCCTGACAGCTAAGCTACTGTCAGCAGTCCTTAGTGTTAGGGAGTTGGGTCCCACACACTATTATCTTAATCCCACTGCTGCCACCACTTGTGGTGAATCGGCCACCGAACCTGGCAGCTCCACAGCGCCTCCTGTTAAACCCAGGTCAGTCAGAGAACTACCTGAGGATAAAGAAGTTCCACAGCTGCCCTGTCTGTGCTGGTTTATAAAGGCACCTCTCTGTGAGTGTGGTACATGCCTTCTAGCCAATATCACATTTAGATGCCTTACAGTCATCCCACACATATGTAAAACGATGTGCGGTGATCGTCTGAACGTCGAGATTACATATCTATGCTTGCCTTGTTTATAGACAGAACGGCTCATGAGATATTAATGTTATATTCACGACTCCGGTCAGTCTGAGTTGCAGAAAGGACTTCTTTCCCACTGGCGTTACAGGGAAATTGGATTTGTCACTTTCCCAGCAGGGAGTCATCCTTTACCTAGCTGCCCTATTGTATTGCCTGTTTGGATGGCATCTTCATGCTAATTAATCTATTACTTGCCAGAGATAGATTGCCTCTGGCTGCCAAGGGTGGGGGATTATCTCTTCATGAGTGAGATGTGTCTTATCTGAACAGATAACTACTGCTTTCTGGGACGAAAATGGAATCTGGGGGATATAGCAATATTCCTTACAAATTTTGCTTAATCATCACATCAAATACTGCTTAATCATACATGATCATCACAGATGTATTTACCAGGAAGGAGCCAAGGATAGCCATTACTGCAAAATGTGGGGGTGGGGGGGCAAATCCTATGTTTCATGAGACTTACAATGCTACAGGGACCCATACATCTGAACAACATGCCAGGGGCGCCATGTCCAAATTTTGCACCGAGGCTCATCGGTCTCTAGTTACGCCATGGCCAGCCATTGTTTCGTATCATGTTGCCATACTCTAAAGCCTACATTATTAGCCTAGGTTTATATACCAACCACAATGTCTGGCACTATGGGAACCACAGAGGTTTTCCCATCTCCTGTTACGCTCTTAGATTGCTCTGACTGCTGGATGCTGCTGATGTCTTGTGTCTGCATTTCCTCAAGAGCTGCATGAGGTACGGATGTGAAGGTCTTGGTCCTGACTTACCTCCTGTATTATACTCCAGAGCTGCACTCACTATTATGCTCATCTGCTTGTTGAGAGGTTGTTGTGAGACTTGGGTGTGACTGACCTGGAATCTCCTCCTCCTGGTTTAAATAGCTTTCCCCCTCCTCTGTCAGATGCCACTGATAGAGTTATTTACTCTTGGCTTTGTGCTGTGCTGATGTTTTGTTGCTGTGCTGAAGTCTTTGCATTGGGAGTAGCTGTGATTCTGGATCCGTGGGTGGAGGTAGGGGCTCTCATCCTAGGGAAATCAGGAGCTCTAGGAAACAGGGTGGAGACTCGGACCTCCTCACCATCAGAGGTACCTCCGAGAGCAGGGTGAGCCAGGGACCCCAGTGTTGTAAGGGTCAGATTAGCTCCCCTGGGAACCCCCTCACCTTTCAGGGGGCTTGCCACCTGCATGCACAATCTATTAGCCATATTCTCCCTTCATACCAGGTCGACTTAGGGTACCTTTAACACTCAAAATGCATGCAATTTCACTTGCAACTTACTGGGTTGCAGTAAATCATGGACACATTGTTCCATTTTGTGGCTGTGTAAAGTGTAACCAATTGTCCATGATTTCTGCACAGTAAGTTGCAGTGAAATTGATGCATGTTTGCGACGTGTAAAGGTACCTTTAGAGCTGAAAATAATGAAGGCCGTTTCAAATATGAGGTTTTAAACCAGAAATTGTTGAGATCTATATGGTTGGTCATGGGTGTTGGTCCCTGGTCTGATCTCTGGTGGTCCTGTAATGAAGGGTAAAGCATCTATAATCCCTATTGGTAAGTCATAATGTCCAGGAGGCCCATGGTCCATATCTATAAATCCAGAGTATTACTAGTGACTGTACAGACTGTGGTTTTTCTGAAAAGTCCAGATTCATCACTTCACTTTAGAGGGATTTTCCATAGATATTCTAATTGACGTGAAGAGAAGTGATATCCACCTCAGAGAACTGAGTCATTTTCATCAACTCCTGACCAGGTGGTAAAGAAACCACTGAGTGACTCTGATTTTAGGATCCATTTGCAGGTTGTCCCGACCTTGTGTACCTACCTCAATCTTTGAGACCACATACACCAGTTAGCTCCATCACCACAGGAGCAGACTGCATCGACCTTCTCGCTGCCGTGAACACTTCGTTTGGGCATTGAAAGAATGTGAAAGTGATTCTGTCCTACGAGAAGTTTCTCTACGTTTGTGGTTAGTTCAGTCCAATTCCCCATCACATGAGACTTGCAGAGTCACTACGACACATGCCAATGTATTAAAACATTTTACCACATATTTATCTCTGTGGCAACCAGGGCTGTGGAGTCAGAGACATGGAGTTGGAGGTGGTGCCCATTTTGGTTGAGTCAGATTCAGGGAGATTGAGGAGTCGGATGATTGGCTTATTGACTTCACATCCATGGTTGTGGAGTTGGAGTCTGTGTCCTTTTTGGTGGAGTCGGATTCAGGGAAATTGAGGAGCCGGAGTTGGATGTTACCGACTCCACAGCCATAGTGGCAACGGACGGGTCCAGAGGACTTTTCCGATAAGGAAAGTGGACATCATAAAGGGGAGAGATTTCTAGCTGAGAACCATAATGACCCTGAAAAAGAACCTTGGTGCTTTTGCCATCAACTACCACTCCTGTTCCTTTCTTCAGTGGTTCCGAGCTGATGTTGAACTTCATACTTGAACTATTGCTTGTGTGTTGGACCAAGAGGGAGTTATAGATATGGATAGGGCGTTCTGACACAGGGAGTGGCACCATTCGGATGGTGGTGGTCACTGATGCTGAACAGTGACATGTACAGTATATACCATATATCCTACCTGTTTAGTGGAATGCGGAAGCTAAAACAAGTCCCACTGGGGCGTCTGAATTATAACCCTATAACATTTAAAGATGTATACCTCTTTTTACAATCCCATCATTTCAGTCTGTGTTAACAAATATTGCATAACTAGATAAAGCCCCGATGCTATCGCGTTGGGAGGGTGGTGACGTCACAATGGGGGCTGGCTCTGTGGCACTGAGGGCGGCGGCCCTCTCTCCTTCCCTGTGCCTTGTCTGCCCCTGTGCGCTGTCTCTCTCCCCTCATGCTCTCTACCCCTGTGTGCTGTTTCTCTCCCCTTGTGCTCTCTTCCCCCTGTTTGCTGTGATGTCATAACACCTCACTATGATGTCCTAATACCCCATAGTGATGTCATAACACCACACTATGATGTCATAATACCCCATTGTGATGTCATAATTCCCCAGTATGAGGTCATAATGCCCCATTGTGATGTCATAGTACCCAACTATGATGTCATAATTCCCCACTGTGATGTCATAGTACCCCCATTGTGATATGGATACAATCGGACACAGGAGGTGATGACAGATGCCTGAAGGCAGTTATATATATCAATTCTCATTTTATTATTAAAAGCCCATAAACATGACTTACCAAGAAAATGTCTTATCATAAATCCTCTCTAAAAGTAGACGTGCCCCCATCAAACACTTCCCAAAACTATAAACTAGAAGGCTACAACAAGGGTTGGCGACAGGAAGCCTTCCCTTGCTGAAAATTCAGAAGACGTGGTCTTGTCTTCAACCTGTGTTGCCAGCTCTGTCTTAAATGTGAGTCAAAGTCAGGGTCTGCCCTCCTTACCACCATGAGGTCTGAGGGTGGGAACCTGATGGTCACATCAGAAATCACATCCTGAATAGTTTTTGTGGACAAACAAATGCTGGCCGTAGAGTTGAATGAATCCAATGTTTGTTGGATGAATTCAACGCAAGTCAAATCTGCTGAGAAAAAGTAATCTACTGTTCCCCAACTCTTTTTAGCCTCTTCTTACCTCTCCTGAGCCTATGTTCCCTGACCTTCATGAGTCTACACAACCCAACCCACGCACAGCCTGATACTTCTACTGTGAATGAAAGAGACAAGTCCTCCATAGACACATATGTAATATGTAGTCATTCTCTCTGGTTAAAAAAGAGCTGTCACCCCCCTATGGATTAGAGTCTAAGCCTAGCACTGAATGCAGCATGTCTGCTGCATTCAGGCAAGGGGTCCCCCATGGCTCTGTGGGGCTGCTACCCCGATATATAGGCTTATAAAAACTTACAGTTATTTTCCATGGAGGCGGGCCCTTGTACTACAGGCACCTCGTCCGTGGGGGCACTTCATGCCCCCTGCGCCTCTGTGCCGCCCATGTACTCATTCCCTTCATGTCCTCTTTGCTCTGCGCATCCTTGTGGTGTTGACGCAAGCGCAGAGCGAGGTTGAGGTGCATGGCCCCGCCTCCCGCTATGACGTCCTCTCATTTCCCCACCCTTTTCCATAGCATAACACGGAGCAGGGCGGGGAAATGAGAGGACGTCATAGCGGGAGGCGGGGCCATGCACCTCAACCTCGCTCTGCGCTTGCGTCAACACCACAAGGACGCGCAGAGTGAGGAGGACCTGAAGGACACGAGGACATGGGCGGCACAGAAGCGCAGGGGGCGTGAAATGCCCCTGTGGACGTGGTGCCTGCAGCACAGGGGCCCACCTCCATTAAAAACAACTAAGTTTTTATAAGCCTATACATCAGGGTAGCAGCCCCACAGAGCCATGGGGGACCCCTTGCATAAATGCAGCAGACATGCTGCATTCAGTACTGGGCTTAGATTCTAATCCATGGGGGGGGGGGAGGGGTGACAGGTCCTCTTTAAGTAAAGCACACACTTGTCCACGGTTTCAGAAACAAGAGATCGTTGGAAAACACTTTATCTGCCAAGAGAAACTTATCAAGAAATCATGACAAATCCTTCACCGTAACCCTACTTGACTTTTCCCGAGAATGTTTTCATGAAGGCGAAACCTAAAACAAGACTGAGTCAATAGCAAAGAAAATACAGGGAAAGCATTGACATTATGAAGGTATAGAACACATCCCAGGGACAAGTAAAGCAATACAACGGTACGGACACTAAACAAGCAGTGGATGTCTGGAGATTTCCACTTCGAAACCTTGAGAATTGTGAATACAGCACTGAATATTAAAATATAATTCTAACAGGCCCTTCTTATTATATAATAGAAGATATAAAATGAACATTAGCTGTAAATTAATACCAGAAAATGTCCAAGTTCTCCTGACATGTCCCATTTACAATATACTGGAAAGAGTATAAGTTACTGTGTTTGGCCACACTGATGGGGCATTATATTGTATGTAGAGTGCTGTGGGGGCTATTACGGTATATTGCGTATAGGAGATGTGGGGTTATTGTGGTGCCCCTGCGTCCAGGAGGCCACAAAGGGAACTGCAGCCAGGCAGGTAGGACATTGTTAAACACTAACACCCTTACTGCCCCGGAGGATACAGTTCTCCCCACTGGAACTATACCATCTCCGCTGCCACTCCATCACCCCCGAAGGTTCAGCAGCGGCAGCCCCATCACTGGCCGCACCAAGTGGGTGGCGTCACCCGTGACATTTCCCTTGTAAATATTCCCCTTTATTTGCCGAGCCAGGGACACGGTCCGGACCAAGCCACCTGTGACATCCCCAGTACCGTCCGGTCCGGTACCGAGTACCCCAGTCCCGTGGGGCCCGACATTATCATACTGTGTATAGAGGAGTTGTGGGGATATCATACTGTGAATAGAGGAGCTGTGGGGACATCATACTGTGTATAGAGGAGCTGTGGGGACATCATACTGTGTATAGAGGAGATGTAAGGACATCATACTGTGTATAGAGGAGCTGTGGAGACATCATACTGTGTATAGAGGAGCTGTGGGGACATCATACTGTGTATAGAGGAGCTGTGGGGACATCATACTGTGTATAGAGGAGCTGTGGGGATACCATACTGTGTATAGAGGAGCTGTGGGGACATCATACTGTGTATAGAGGAGCAGTGGGGACATCATACTGTGAATAGAGGAGCAGTGGGGACATCATACTGTGATTAGAGCAGCTGTGGGGACATCATACTGTGTATAGAGGAGCTGTGGGGACATCATACTGTGTTTGGGGAGCTGTGGAGACATCATACTGTGAATAGAGGAGCAGTGGGGACATCATACTATGTATAGGGGACCAGTGGAGACATCATATTGTGTATAGAGGAGCTGTGGAGACATCATACTGTGAATAGAGGAGCTGTGGGGACATTATACTGTGTATAGAGGAGCAGTGGGACATCATACTGTGTATAGAGGAGCAGTGGAGACATCATACTGTGTATAGAGGAGCTGTGGAGACATCATACTGTGTATAGAGGAGCTGTGGGGACATCATACTGTGTATAGAGGAGCTGTGGGGACATCATACTGTGTATAGAGGAGCAGTGGAGACATCATACTGTATATAGAGGAGCTGTGGAGACATCATACTGTGTATAGAGGAGCTGTGGAGACATCATACTGTGTATAGAGGAGCTGTGTGGACAGCATACTGTGTGTAGGGGACCAGTGGAGACATCATACTGTGTATAGAGGAGCTATGTTGACATCATACTGTGTATAGAGGAGCTGTGGAGACATCATACAGTGTTTGGGGAGCTGTGGAGACATCATACTGTGTATAGAGGAGCTGTGGGGACATCATACTGTGTATAGGGGACCAGTGGGGACACCATACTGTGTATAGAGGAGCTGTGGGGACATCATACTGTGTATAGGGGACCAGTGGGGACATCATACTGTATATAGAGGAGCTGTGGGGACATCATACTGTGTATAGAGGAGCTGTGGGGACATCATACTGTGTGTAGAGGAGCAGTGGAGACATCATACTGTATATAGAGGAGCCGTGGAGACATCATACTGTGTATAGAGGAGCTGTGGAGACATCATACTGTGTATAGAGGAGTTATGTTGACATCATACTGTGTATAGAGGAGCTGTGGAGACATCATACAGTGTTTGGGGAGCTATGGAGACATCATACTGTGTATAAAGGAGCTGTG